>BQNB010162450.1:0-14559 GCA_026074375.1 Tanacetum coccineum | reverse complement strand
ATTTTTTTGGTGACATGGTGTAAAATTACACTGTTTAAGTCAACTCGGAAATGTTACCGCGAGTATTTTTTTTATCTGAACGCGTCGGTATTTTTGTAACATTTTTTTCCTCTCTATTTTGTGCCAACAAAATTAAAAAAAATTAAAAAATTAAATGGACCGACCCAATTTTTTATGCTCCTTTTTGGTTCTGCATTGTAGCACTGAAACTACAGTACTTAAAATGAATAGTAACTTGCAAAGTCAACTCATCTCAAATGATAATATATATATATATAATTAAGTAACCACATCGTTCTAGAAAATGGGTGGTTGATGGTTGTAGGAATATAATAAAATTCTAAAAGTTGTAATAAAATAAAATATAAATAACATATAGTAACACGCAATGAAATGGTCCAAAGATCCTATTTACATTGTATCCCTAGATATTGGACACCTAGAGTCCATATTGGATACTTTTTCGTTACCATCATGATTATATTAATCCCTTTCGTCACTTTTTAGTTAATCTTTTGTCTCATATAATCAAGGTTAGTATAAAGTATACTATTTAATTAACATGTTATTCACGTCTTCATATTTTGAAAATTTGGAAACGAATGCATAAGATTAGTAAATTTGAAAATTTGATACATGCTTGAGATGTGTAAGGTAGATTTTATGGTCATTTACAACCAAGATATTTTGAAAACATTAGCATAGTTTTTCTTTGGATAGTGGTGGTCCAAGTTCAAAGAAGATTGGAGAATTGAAAGCCAAAAAAATGAGTGGAAAACATCAAAGACACCAACCATATATCGACCTAAAACATTTCGTGGTGCTAAATGTATGACCTAATTGTTTTAGACAACGATAATAGAAGTAAAAAAACAGATGGACTAATGGAGTTTTGACGCGAAAAAACGTTGTGGTTATACGCTTTTGCCAAGATCATAGGGAAATCGTTGAAACAATATCGTTGCTTGACCGAGGCAATAATATGACAACTGGAAGCTAAGCTCGAAGTGTCTTTAAAGATAAAAAATATCGAAGAGCACGTACATATTTGGTTTGTTAAATTTGCCCTAACACTTCTATTTGAACTCGTCATTGAACATGAAAGAAGTAAACTACGCTAATCATAAACCATGGACGTGGATCAGGATTCGAATTGAAACCCTTACCTCTGCATTACATATAGTTGCATATCCCCGGCCGCTAAACTTTCATAATAAACTGATCGAATAGGATAAAATTTTGATAATCCAGGACTCATGGTTGCTTTGATTTGTATTTAAAAGTGAATATTGCTAATTAGATAATTGGAGTTGAAATTAAATTAGACAATTAGTTAATCAAAACTAACAATGACTAGCTAAATTTTTTATACGAGTATAAAAACTTTTTAAGGTTAACGGACCATGGGCTAAGTCGCTTTTGGGCCTCATTGGGTTAGGCTCGTTGCTTGGGCTCACATTGCTTGGGCTTTTTTTTAGAATGTGCTTTAACATATTTTTATTTGGTCCGTCAAAGATTGACTAAGCCCGTCTTAGCTATTTTTCACGTATATACATAGCAAGTCGTTATTCAGTGAGTCACAACAGGTATCGAATAATCGTAAAACGATACAGTACGCAAACATCCCGCCGTGAAGCGCGGGTTCCCAAACCTCCTTATAAAACAAAATGAATGGTATCTCACGATAATTGTAAGTGATAATGGGCCTGCCCTTAACTAAAACATTTCACAATTTACACTTCATCTTTAGGGGCGTTCACTTAGTTCGCGTTTCGAGTTTCTCATATTATTTGGTTCGGGATGTTCGGATATAACATTTTTAAGGAAAAATTAAAACCGAAACCAACTTAACCGAATTCAAAGTGGATTAATTTAAAAGATGTTGTACAAATTCATGGATTGCTTAAGTTTATGGACTTAAAAAAATGGACAAGAAGTTTGAAGTGGACAGAATCAAAGCCAACCTGGCCCATTATAAATCCTTACACATAATGACACAATGGGTTAATAAATAAAATAACTTTAAGACAAACAATTATCAAAATACACATCCATGTTGGACATGAAGACTATATATGATGAATCGATCATGTACTTGTTAACTCTAGCTAGTTGGTCGTAAGTGTTGCTTATAAGTTTGATGAGTTGACATTACATGTAATGATACCATCCAAAACTCTATCGATTTTGATTTTGCCAGATATTAACCGAATCAGGCCAGTTCAATATGTAAAGCTTTTGAAGTATTAGCAGGGCCGTCCCTGAGCGGCTGAGCCCTTGGCGAAAATCCATTATGAGGCCTTCAAAAACTAATGGTATATAAGAAGTGTCATCGTTTTACAAGATTTAATGCAAACTAGCTATTTAAAGTTAGAATATGACTCATTTAAGATATTTTCTTATCTAATTGTTATTTACTTCGAGAAACATATGTGTACACACATATACTATATATATTGTTAATGGGACAAAATTTTGAGGCCCTTTGAATTTTTAGGTCCTCGGGCAGTTGCCCGCCTCGCTCATCCTCAAGGACGGCTTTGACTATAAGATATCCAGAATGCATGTCACTGATTAAGTAGAAGCTAGATCAAACCTGATTTATTATATTGTTTTCATCGCAACTAATTGACTAATGCACTCTCTTACTAGCTACAAGTAACTATTTCTATGGATTTTGTTACTACCAAATACTTGATTGCACATCACATTGTTAACTTGCTGGTAAATTAAAACATGCACTTGATTAGATGGAGACCAGAGAGTTTTTATTAAACGCTACAAAATTTGTATATGATTTACTCATTTTCAAACAAGATAACGCATGACACATAAAAACAGAATGCCATATGTTATGCTTCATTTCACTATACAGTATACATGTTCTTATATACATGCATGTAACAACTTTAGATATAATATCACAACACCTTCGATCAAATTGAACCTAGTACTATATATAAGTAGAATTAATATACTCAAACATTTATAGATTACTTGAACGTATTGCATCTAAGCGGCTGAGCTTGTTTATTTCTTAGCTATATATATGGTTCGAGTTGGACTCTTGTATCACTATTTTGCTTTAAACGATGTAACGTTTCTTTTGGATTCAATTGTGTATCGGAGGTTTTTTCTTGGGGCGTGAATAATCCATTTCTGTTATGTCTACAACATCCGGGTATCGTTCTGATTCGATTTCTGTCCTCTTGTCTTTTGAATTGCCCGATACCGATGTGGTATGGAATAACTCTTCCTTTCCAAGGTGTCCATGAGTTAACTTTCGGTCTAATCTTGGGTCATTTTTGTAATTCTGTACATGAGAAAATATATAGTAATTGACTCGGATATCTTTTATTCTTGTTCATTATTTGTGGCTTGTGTACAGAACAAAACTGACCTTATTAGGGGTGGGGGTAAGTAGAACTTAAAGGTACTAAATTTTGTCATTAGTTTTTCTGTTTATATCCAGCAAATAATATGAACAAGAAAGACATATTAGAATTATGAAAGTTCGTATTTTATTACGATTATTAGAAATCCGGTAATAAATTTTGAGTTTGCAACTTATATTGGTATATACTACGTAGAAATTTATTGGTATTGGAAATCCGGGTGTAAAACCTTTTAAAAAAAAGAAACTCGAATGTTTTGATTTTTTCAAACAAATATTGATTAAGTCATGTGTATGACTCATGTCACAAACCACAAATATTTCATTTATTTAGCTAAAGTGTTACTAAAAATGATACTCCCCTTAGTTAAATCAATTCGATATGTATAGATTAATGCTTGAACTGTTTGATAAAATTCGGAACGGCCAGTTTTACACAAATTTTTTTGTCTAGATACAAGATTAAACCCTCTAAAAACCTAATATTACGATGACCTAGTTGTATCATTTCATCTACCTATTAGAAACAAAGATAATTAGTAAGGGCGCACGAGTGAGCTAGCTAGCAACACCGGTTTACTGATCGTATTCAATTCGCTAGATTTTCCCTGTTTATGAGGACGAAGCATTCTACATAAACCATATGTATATTAGAAATCGACCCCCTTACTCTAGATACCACGGTTAATAAGCTTCGACAAAATAATAAAATATATATTCTTAGGGTTTCAAATGTGGTCTAGGTAGTGGTGTCTTTTGGGCCATAGTAATCTTCATGAATCGTTGGTAACGAGTGTCCATGAGAACGTAATCTTCTCTTCTCTATGATGGTACCTGATGTTAGCTCTGTAGCAAGGGCAGAATATTCGTCGCCTTGGTCGCTTGATAAAGTCTGGTTATCGAAATTAGCCAAATCAGAATTCAAGTTGGAAGAGATGCAAATCTTTAGCATAAAATCATGAGGAAATAAATATACTAACCTTAGTGACGAGTTCTTGATGGTTTCTAGCTGATGCACCAAGTTTTTCTAGTCTTATACCTTTATAACATAAAATATCAAAAATACAGTTATATATAACATATCCATGTCTCGTTTCTAGCAAGTTGATGCACACGCTAATATATAGTTTGAGTACGTTTTATTTGTTTTCGAAGCATTATGATTGAAATCATCTCAAGTTGTTGGCATGAACATGACCGATCTTGTTCTTTTACAATAAAAATAAAAAAAGAAATAAAAAAAGAGAACTGAATCTCTGAGTATGACTCACTGTTTTGTTTTTGCTTGTGGAGATAACAATTATGGGGATATGATACATGTGTACATATTAAAAGTATCACTATCCATCATGTTATCAAGTAAAGTACTTTGAATTTTCCCTTTACATATTTCGAGATATCAGTTTTGATAAAGACGACATAGAAGGACTGATTCATGCACTTGTTCTATCAACCCATTTTACATACAAAATTTCCACTTAATCTAAATTCCAAAAACCACACAAATGCTATATTTCCTCAATTTAATTTTCAAACTGTCATATTTCCTCAAATGTGATATACACTTAAAATTCATTGCACCTTATAAACTGAGAAAATAGGACATTATGATGTTTATATTGAGGAATCATGGATTTTTCCTTACAAGAAAAGGCAAGAACTATTCCAGACATTTTGATAGCAATTCAAGACTCACACATGCATGGACATCCATTTGGTTACACAAACTAAGCACATAAGTAAAACAACATCCCCAAATATCAAATAGTATATTGTCTTAGGGCTAACATTCAGTTGTGGAAAACCTCAAAATTAATCAAACTTCCGATACCGAACCTCCCAATAAAATACATATAGTTGTATGTAAATATGCTAATACATGGCGTAATATTTTATAACATTCATTTTAGGAAGATATGAAGGAACTTTATATGTTGAAACATGCACACATATATCATACATATGATTGTGTTTGTTGAAATTAAACATACCTTGAGCTTCAACAAGAACAATGGAGAGAACTAAGAAAATGACCAACAAAAGAAAGATCTTCATGTTATCTACTTTAAGATTTGAGCAAATGCATAGAAGAGAGTTTGCAACTTAAAGTTGGATATGAAGGCCTATATATACACATGAATGAGGTTTGGGACCTACTTCATGTTGATTTCCAATAAGGTAATACAGTAGTCATACTATTTCAATTCTTTAAATGGTCATCAATTTTGTGATTTCCATGTCGGTATTTTTGCTTATTTAATTTACATAAGGTATAAGGTATGAGTTTATGTTGATGACCCACACCGTATTCGAATTGGGTGTCATAAGGTTTTATGGCCATGTTAATTGTTATGTAAATTTAAAGTTGTAAATCTACCATAAACCTTTTAAGTTTTAACTTTTTTTTTAACGGCAAAGATGGAATATATATAAAAAGAGTCTAGCAAGACGCTAGAAACTTAAATTACAATAGAGTCAAAAAAAAAAAGGGATAATTGTTTCTAAATGTAACCAAGTTGCCTAATTTTACTAAGTTGTGCAACATGCTTTTAATTTTTTTAAACAATGCAAACAATGTACTAATCCTCTCTATTTTATACAATACTTAAGTTAACCCGTTTTTTTGCTGAGGTGGCATAGTTGACCATGTTACGATTACCTATACCTTTTCTAACCACAATATCTGTTTTTCACTTTGGTGAGGTCCACACCCAAACCCGTTTTTTTTCATATACCGTAAACCACCCCTTCCTAACCCATTCTTTCCTGCAATAAACTAAAACTCAATTCAATCTTAAAAGCTTCATCACCACCCCACCCAAGACTAAATCTTTTTTACATGAAGATCAAGATTCATATCAAAACTACAACCAAATTCAAATTGAACAATGTTCTTGAAGCATTAAAGAAATTCATTATCACAAAGTTATTATTGGGTTTGTGCCTCTCCAAAACCAATTCCAACCAACTACCACTATTCTCGGAAGCCTCACCAGACACCACACCTAACCCACTTGCCTGCGACTGTTTGTAACCCGCATCCCCCGGCGACCTCCTTAACCACATCGACCAAAATCTCTTCAATCTAAAACCGAAAAACATTTTCTATTTTCATCACCACCAATCACCCATCATAAACTTGAAAAAAATAACCAACCCACCACCCATCAAAACGCAACCACCACCAAATACAAAACCTCAATCCGGCTACTTTTTCCTCAATCTAACCAACAATCAAATTTACAAAACAAAAGCCACCATGATATCCGTATACATTCCTCATCCCACAAAAAATAACACAAATCCTAAAATCCACCAACATACACCCATCTTATTCATTTTTCATCTCAACAAACAAACCTAACCCACTTATTCATCAAATCAATCCAAAAAATGCCACAATATTAGAACCCTACCCTGTAAAAAAATCGAAAACAGAACCATAAAACCCACTTACACAACCAACCCCATAGTCGACATGATTCACAGTCAACACCACGGTAAACCACCCAATCGGTCGACCACCACCAAAATCAAAACCATTAGTACACCTATCATAAATGCGCTTTCCAAAATCGAAACCAAAATTTTGCAATACCAAATCCAATCGTAAAACCTGCATCGAATACCCAAAACCCTACATGCAAAATCGAAAACCCTAATTAATGTCCCAATAAAAATCAAAACCCCGGTATCAACAGCTATTCTGATAATTAACTTTTGATCGATGTTTTTGCTTCTTCGAGCAAACAAGATATATATATATAGTATATATATATATATATGATAATATTATAAATAATATATATATTTATTATGGTGGGTAGAAAATGAAGGCAAGGGAGAAGGTTAAAACACATCTAAAAGCTGGTAAAAAAGAAAAAGAAGATGTTTGAGTTTGTGTACGTGAGAAAATAAAGTAAAATAATATAAAAAAACGGGTTGGGTTTGTGGATCTCACCAAAGTGGAAAAACGTGTATTGTTTAAAAAACGGAGTCAAACAAAAACGGTCTAACTATGCCCACCTCAACAAAAAGAATAAAACGGGTTCTTTTAACATTAAATTTGTAAGAATAGAGATGATTTAACATTGTTTTGCATTGTTTTAAAAAAAATTAAAAGTCCATTTGCAACAACTTAGTAGAAATTAAGGCAACTTTGTACATTTCAGAAACAATTATCTCCAAAAAAAAATCACATAACATCAAAAAATGTATAAATCCAATCCCAGACTTTTAACTGCGAGGGATCAAAAGGGAAGAAAAAAACTTTTGATCACGAGAAGGCCGCACGGATCGGTTTTCCACTTCGGCAAAAGAAAAACCCCCCATCCCGGAGTAGTGTTGTGTTTCCGTCTCACACGTTTTTCACTCGGGATAGATTTTGACGAACCCAAACAAGTCCCGAAAGAAGGATGAAAAGAATAACCATTCTCAAAACGACAAGATTCAAACGAAAAAACCTTGGGCGTATCAGGTACGCCAACGCCACGAACTTGAACGCCATCTTCAGAAAAAAACCAAAAGCAGCTCTAACATGCCATACGTCCAATCCGAAAGGGGATACATAAGCCATCATTCCAAGATACTTCATATGGGGACACCTATTGCTGAAGCCATGACAATGAAGAGAAACCGAACATTATCGAATATATCACTTTTCCCTCACGTTTGAGAGTTAAACGTGGCGATATGTTCGTATTCTCCCAAAGCACAAAGAACCGAAGTAGTAATTACATAGAACCTGTGTTTTTTTCTTCTCATAGGAATCTGCAAAGATGAACCAATCATTGAAAGAATCCCAAGAAGAATCTTGAAAAAGAGGAGATATCACAACCATCTAAAACGAGCTTCCACAATTCTGTCAGCAATGTCCGCATTCGATAAAAATATAGAATATCGGCATCCAACATTGGCATTGCAAGAAGGACAAGAGATGGCCGAAATATCCATACCACGCGAAGAGAGATTCAATCTATAGAAGAGATTCAATCTATGAGGGAGCCGGTCCAAAGAAAGCCTCCACATAAACCATTGCACTTCCGGGGGAGTAGATATTATCCAGTATTAGCATGAGCAAGATGGAAGGGTATTTTGGTCAATCTAATATAACTAGCATCCTTAATACGGTAAAAGTACCATTAGGACCAAGACTCCAAGTACAAGTATCTTCATTGACATCAATATTTAGTTGACCGATCTCATTTAACATGTCACGTAAATAGACAAGATTTCTAACACCAAGATTGTATTCTAGCAATAGATAAAAATATGCTACAATACTATTACACACAAAAAAAATCAGTTAAAAATATGCTACAATACTTCCTCTAGTACAAAGATTTTAAGCTTAAAATGATAAACTTGACACTTGCACTTGAATTATAAACTGATTCATAAACTTCACACGAAATGAATCTACATAGTTGTATTCTAGCAATAGATACACTTTAAAATGTATGTTTTTTGGTAAAGGGTTTTCACCCGGTAAATATATTACTTCAAGAAACAGTTAAGTATATAGGATGTGAATTAATCTCATATCTCAGCCCGTTACATTGGCAGTAAAGCATACATAACAAGACAGAACTACTCTTATCAAAAGGTAAAGGATCAACAAAAACACTAAGCTTACTTTGACTCATAAAGACAACAAACATAAACTATCTTCTACTACGCCCACGAAGATTAATGTCCATCATATCACACATTGCCAATTCTTTTTTCGTTAGACCTTCAATATCATAAGTATTGTAAATGTTATAATCTTCGTCCTCGTATAAGCTTGCATCATTTGTACCTTCATTAGCCATGAATTGAGCAGTCTCATCGTAAGCCACTTCAACATCACTCTCACTATCTGAATTAACCGGACTAGAATCAACCTTATTTAGCGGCTACCCATCATCATTAACAAGTATAAGCTTCCCATCCAGCATTTGTCTTTATAGTTTATTAATCTTTTCTGCTAGAGGTGTAGTATCTAGACTACGAGATGCCACATGTGAAGACCAGTGAGCAGAAGAAACCACGCCAGAATCGCCACCCTTCTCAGCCAACTTTGAATTCCCCCCATTCGTACCTAGGTAATCATCGTTCTCAACCGAATTAAGCGCGCCAATTAGATTCGAATTATTTACCTCTTGTCTAGATAAACCAGCTTGCTTCTTTTTACCCCTTGTGCCAGCACTATTATTATTAGAGATAGGGGCGGAGGGATGTATAACATAGGGGGGTCGGTGCCCTCAATAAACTGGATCAAAAAAATTTTTAGTGCAAATTTGTACTTTAAACGGGCCATTATTTACAGCTTGCCCCACCACTCACAAATGCGAACAAATTGACCCCAATATAAACCACTTAAATATCAAAAAGCTGCTGAAAAACTACTGAAAAGCTGCAAAAAAGCTGAAAAAAGGCTGTTGTTTTTGGAATTTTTTTTGCCCCCTATATATCAATATCGTGGCTCCGCCACTGATTAGAGACACGTTGATAAACTTGTTTAGTCGGCTTAAACCCCACCTTCGGACCAACATGCCAGAATCGCCCCCCTTCTCAACCATCTTTGTATTCCCCCTATTTGTCCCAAGGTAATCATCGTTCTCAACCTATAAGTGCGTCACCCTGTATGCGAATAATATTTACGTCTTATCTAGAAAATCAAATGCTTCTTTTTACACTTTGTCCGACACTATTATTATTATAGACAGGTTGATAAACTTGTTTAGTCGGCTTAAACCCCACCTGCGGACCAACCTGAACTCCTCTAACCGCTTGTATTTCCGAGACGGATTTCTTAGGACATTCATCCAGAACATGACCAAAAACCTTGCAACTTGAACATCTAGGAGCTGTCCACTTGTACTCGACACAAATACTTTAAAATGTACGTTTTTAAGGAAGTTGCGACCTTAATTAAGAAAATTTAGAACAATGACAAGTTGATATTCATACTTAAGCATTCACAATGGATGGTTTAAGAAAATATTTAAATTGAGTACATGAAAGCTTTGTCTTTTATTTCAAATTGTTGTAACATTTTATTTCATGTACATATGACTGACGTGAAGAGATATATATTTTTTATACCTATACATAATTTAATCCATGTATTATTGTGGAACACTTTATACATAGGCATAATGAAGAGGTATATGAACTTGTAAAAGGTTTATATACATAGTGAAATAGAGTTTAAAACATCGAAATCTTTACAAATTAATTATTTAAATTGATATGCCAAACTATAAAACTTTTTTAAAAGCTTCATCATTTGTAAATGTTTTATAATAATCCTCAAAAAAAATAAACAATCGGAGAAACTCCTGACCCCATTTACCCATCTTGTTGAGTCGAGTAAACCCTTTCATAAAGACTTAGCTCCGGACAATAAGCACATGTACATTCCAGTAACCTTTGGGCAGGAGTTAAGATTAAACTCACAACCTATTCTTTCCCTCACATATGTTATCCGAATCTTCCTTCCTTATCTTACTTATTCTATGGATTCTTCTCTTCCTCTCTCCTCTGGGAGTGAGGATACTATTTTTGACCCCGACATCTTCGCTTTTCATTTTTCTTCTCTAGAACCGGTGGCATCTTGGCATGTGTTTAATTACACATACCTTTGACCTCTAAACCCTGACTTAAATGACTAAAAACATACCAAAAATACATTGTATTTGTATGTTTTGTATTTGTATTGTGCAAGAAATGAATATCCAAGAAAAGGATAAAAATCAAAGCCAAAACGACAAAACCGAGCACGAGAACGGAAAGAGCTTGAAAGAAAAGTCAAGTCAAAGCCAAAAGTCAACAAAAAGTCAAAGTCAAATCAAGTCAAGGTCAACCCCGGGAAGTGGAATTGGAAAGAGCATCGAAAACCAAACCCGAAAACCTAAAATTGCCGAAAGTGGGCCCGGGATAGCCCACTTATATCTTTATAACCCTTAAACCTTAAAAAAATGGCCCAAGTCCTTTTTATACCACACCCGGCCCAAACACCAAGCCTATATCCCCTTATAACCCTGTTAACCACACCCTCTTTTATAACCTTTACCCCCGTTAGTCCTTTAAGGACTAACGGTGCAAACCATTCCCAAACTCTAAGGACCAAAGTTGCACACATCAAGGACTAAATTTGTAACACACTTATACACTTTTAAGGGCTTGTTTTGCCAATTTCCCAAACTTCAAATCACCCTGGAACAACTGTACATCTTCTTCAGTTCCCTGTCTCCACTACCCGCCAAATTCACCCCCAACACTGTTCCCCTTTCTTCTCCACTTTGTCTACACACCCCACACCTTATCCCACCAATTGCCACCTTGGCAATCCTTTGCATTTCTATTCGTCTATGAAAGAAGATAAACAATGAATGGACAAGATCATTGAGCTTGGGCACTACTCAAAATGGAGGGCTACGATTGATTTGAGACCTCTCTCATACAAGAAACACAGGCTTGAGCCCTCTCAGCAAAGAAGCACAGGACCTAGAACCTTCCTTTGATTAGTATAAATAGGCTCCTTTGTAAGCCATTAAGGCACTTAGTCTTTTTTTATCTAACTTTTTTGTTTTCAGCTTATATTTTAATGTTTATTGTAATCTATTTTTTAAAGCCTTGTAATGATTTAAAGTTTAATGAAAAATTGAAGTTTATATGTTTTACCCCATTTTTTAAGTTAAAATGTTTGATTGTTTAAAACTGTTTTATAAGCTCTCAAAAGCTCTTTTTATAACCTTCTTAAGCTGTTACTTAAGTCTTACAAAACTTTTTCATAGTTTGTAAGGTTTAAGTTTATTTTATCAAAAATCACTCAAAAAGCTCTTTGGAAGATAAGCCTAAAAGGGAAGGACTTATATTGCTTTTACTAGCTTGTTTTATACAAGCTAGAGCTAGTAGATAAGCTCTTATGAGCTCATTTACCCTGTTTTGAGCAAGGGCCTTTGTAAGTTTCATTTTTCCATTTATAGCTTATTTATTGTTTTAGTGCTTATTTGTGCTTATTGTATGCTTATATTTGCTTATTTGTGCTTATTTATGATGTTTATTGCTTAAAATGCTTGTCTTGTAGTTTAGAAGTCATTAGTTTAAGTTTGCTTAAATTTCTGTCTATTTTAGCTTATAATTGCATAATCTGTTTCAGCTTATTTAAGTGCTTATTTGTTGTTAATATATGCTTAATATTGCTTAGTAGTCTTAGTTAACATCTGGTTTTTAAAAGTTTTAGCTTAAAACAGTTTGAATCAAGTTAAAAAGTTAAAATTAGTTTTTAAAGGGGTGTTTGGTTTAACTGATTTTGAAGGTCAAAACGGGTCAAAATGAGTTAAGTCTTTTGGGTCACCTTAGTTTAACTTAAAATCATCATAAAGTTCAGTTGTTAAAAGTTTTTAAGTATTAAAACTCAAAATTAAGGTTTTAAGAGTTATTGGTTTGAAACTGTTAGGTTATAGCTTATTTTAGTTGCTTATTTGATTGTGCTTTAGCTTATTGTTGCTTTTGTGTTGTTTATGTGTTTATGCATGTGTTAAAAGAGGTTAGAAACCAAAGCCTTAGGCCTGCAAGTTTGTTTTGTGTTTTGCTAAAAACTGTCAAATTATTGCTAAGTGTCCTAAAAAGAAGAAACAGCTTTTTCATTTGATCATTGTTGCTTATTCTTAATTTCAAACTCTCTTTTGATTCTTGTTATTTGTTCTTTGAGGTAAGAGCTTAATCTGTTTTGAGGTTTTAAAGCCATAAGGATCTGTTTGTTTGCTTATTTTTAAGCTCAAAAGTGGTGGTTTGTAAAGATTGAAAAATTTGCCAAGTGTTGAAATCTTTGAGAAACAGCTTTTTCATGAAGCTTTTTAAGGGCTTATTTGAAATTCAAACTGCTTTTTGATTGTTGATTCTTGTAGCTTTTGGATAAGCTTTAAGGGCTTATAAGTTTCTAAGCCATAAGGATCTGTCTTTGAGCTTATTTTTAAGCTTAAAAGTGCCCCCTTGCTGTTTTGTTATTAGGTTTAGCCAAATAAGCCCATTTGCTTATTTTAGCATATTGTCTTATTAAATTTGCTTATTTTGTGTTCCATTAAGCTTATTAGGTTAGATTAAGCCCATTTTAGCTTATTCTCTTTAGTTTAGAGCTTATTTAAGCTTATTTGCATTTTAGCTTAAAATTTCTAAGTTTCATAGCTTTTTGATGATTCTGTCTCTCTAGCTTAATTTGGTTGCTTATTTTTATTCAAAATTGATTTTTAGGTATAGCTTATCATCTGTTTTAGCTTAATTCTCTTTTTGGTTTGCTTATTAGGCTAACAGTTAGTATTTTATGGTTTAGTAGTGTTTAACTTATTTTTGTCACTTTTGCCAGCTTATTTCGTGCTTATTTTTTATCTATAAAAAAGTGCTTTTGTAAAAATTGCTTATTTAGTGCTTTTCTAAAAAGTTGTAAAAAATGGCATGTAAAAAAACATTTGGGAATTGGCGAAAGTCAAGGGTGAGCAGGACTCGAACCCGAGACCTCACCCCTATTCGACCAAACATTTTTTACACACCACACGCACTACCAACTCGCCCCTGTGACCTTTTCAGTTTAAGTTTGCAAAATCAATTCTTTATAATAGTTTTAGCCAGTTTGGCTTATAAGCCGTTTTTGGCTTATTTCACAGCTTATTTGATAAGCTGTTTTTCCCAACTTATTTTTCTTAGATTCTACATTCTTCAAGCTACTTTTGCTTATTTTTTCATATTTTTATTAAATAGTTTAGTATTTTTAAACATTTAATTTTATTTAAATCATTTTTAATTCATAAAAAATTTTAAAAATGTCAAAAAAATATAATTCTTTTTTAGAAAATTTTCTTTTAATATTTAAAACTTTGGAAAATTAGATTTGCTTTTGTAGGGTTAAAATTGCAAAATTTGGTTTTTTAAAGAATAGGATTGAATCCCGTTCATGTTTTTAGTGTTTTTAAGCCCTAATCACCTTTATTTTTTGTCTAGTTTTCTCTGTTCTAGCTTTTTAGTCAATTAAGACTTATAAAAACTAAAAAGATCATTTTAGGACTTAATTTTGATAATTTAGGGTTTTTAGGTCTCGTTTTGGATTCCTGTTTTGCGTTTTTAGTTAAAATTTGTCTTACCTTAAGTGTTTTTAAGTTTTTGCCTTAATTTTCCGGTAG
>BQNB010162449.1:0-14559 GCA_026074375.1 Tanacetum coccineum | reverse complement strand
AATCAATTGTCCGGTCATTAAAGGCTATGTACTTCTCAAGCTCATTCTGTTTGTTCTAAAGTGCAATAAGATAACTATCCTGACAACTAGTAGCCTCCCTCAGAGCCCTACTAATCTCATCAAGGTTAGTTTTGCACTCCTCTAGTTCTTGAGTCAATGATGCGTTTGCTTTCTTTAATTGCTTTAAAATCGTTTTGTTTTCCTCAGTATCAAGAGTTAAGTTTGCAATTAAATTAGCAAGAGCAACACGCTCATCAACACATTTTGCAGTATTATTATCAGAATGTTGTCTTTCATTGGCAAATACATTATTTTCATCATTGTTTTGTACCTGTTCCATTGGCTGTTCAGTTGAGTTGGATTCTTCAAGTAAGACCTCCTGAATCTTTCCCATGAAACTGTAATGTGCTTCCAATTCCTGTTTATCAATCTCTTCATCCATGTCCGCTAGCCAATCAGCTTGCTCAGCTTGCAGTGAAACACCTTGTTCAGCTTGTTTGCACATCATCATCTTTTCCTTGTGATACGAGTAGTCTTTAACACGCTTTGGCTTCCTGCATTCGTTTGCATAGTCGCAAAATCCCTTGCAGTTAAAACACTGTATCCTATTCTGTTGCACTACCTGACTTCCTACAGTATCCCTAGCCCCAACAACTGTTATTGTCCTTTGATTCCCAAACTGCCCCTGACTGATTGTCGTTGTTATACCTTGGTGTGGTATCTTTAGTCTTATTCCTGGAGTTTGAAGAAGTTTGAAGGTTGTTGTTGGTAGGTTTGTAGAGCCTTTTGAAATACTTTGCAAGGAGTGCCAAATTCTTTTGCATGTCCTTATCCCTCTGAGCTTGTTCAGGATCACTGTCTTCTTCAGATACTGACTCAGATTGAGGTGTAACTGGTTTGGCGATCTCTTTGCCTTTGTGTCTGGTAGATGCACTAGGTCTTGTAGAAGATGATGTTGCATTAGATCTTTGAGGTTTTGGTGCTTGATAGTAATTATCTGAGTATGGTTGAGCAGCCGCAAGAAGTGCTAATGGATTTGCACTTTTGGCTATTTTCTCAGCACGGATATCATTAACTTCATTTTGATACTACTTCAGAATGTCAAAAAGTGTGTGATATGAGATGGTGTCTATTTCTTTTGATTGCTTGACAACCGTCACAAATCTTGACCATTCTGGTTGAAGTTGTTGAAGAAATTGAACATTCACTTGCATTGTAGTAACTTGCAAGTTGTTCCTTGTCAACTCATTCATCAGTTTATAAAACCGTAAGTAATATGACTCCATGGTTTCTCCATCTCGAGAAGTAAACTTCCTAAATTCCCAGAATAGATTGGTCTTTACATCTTGTACGTTTAATGATTCACCTTGTTGTAGCCTTTCAATGGCTATCCACATTTCATTCGTTGTTTTACAAGCATCAACAGTGGAATAGATATCATCTCCAATACCAGTTAAAAGCACAGAAAATTGATTCTTTTTCAAGGAAGAAAGTGTTCTTTGTTCTCTGGAGTCATGTTCAATACTGTTTCAATTGTTGTATGTTGTTGTATTGCAGGATTACCTTCCGTTGCAGCAACAGCTTGAACTAGTACAGTAGATGGCACGTAGGGACCAGATAGTATGCTTTTTCTCAGTCCCTCACCATTTGGTTTCGTGTCAATGTACCGTAGAAAACGTGATCTCCATTGTGAATATCTTCCTGGTCCAAGCATTGGTGGACGATCTTTTGAACCAGCTGCCATGATATTGTTGTGCATTTGACTATCTGTTGAGGATGTATTGACTGGAGTAGACATGATGAATGAATGGTTATGAATTATGAAGTGTGAAAGTTGTTGGATCTTAAGTGGATATGTTGTGATTGAAGTTGTGGGTTGAATGTAATTCACTTTCACGGATTTTACACGTCTATGATTAAAACCGATAAGTGAATTAACGGGATTTTACAAAATCAATAGACAAACCGTGAATGAATAATCGATTGATGTTAATGTGTGTTTGTTGAATGATTAGTCCTTTTAAGTCCTTTGTTTGTTGTTTGATTTGATGTTTTGTTATGTTTAGACAATGATTAATAGATTCCCAAATTCGGTCAAATTACACACCTAATGCCGCGATCTTTAGTCGAATTTTTTTTTGGGAAATCTAGGTTTTTAAAACAAGGTTTTCAATGGACAAAAACGCAATCTTCTTTAGTAAAAAGCAGTGAGACAAAACGCAATGATCAAAACGCAACCTTGAGACAAAACGCAATGATCAAAACGCAACCTTCTAGGCAAAACGCAAGATTTGTTGCGATTTGGGCAGCATAACGTTGAGATTTACTTTGATAAAGGGTCTTCAGTAGGCAAAACGCAATGACCAAAACGCAATGAGAGCAAAACGCAGTGACCAAAACAAGCAAAACACAATGACCAAAAACAGTGGAGAGCAAACGCCAGTGAAAAACGCAATCAAGAACACCCTTTCAGTTAGACAAAACGCAGCCAAGAAAAAATCATCAAACTTTCTTGAAAGCTACGAAATGATGTTAAAACCACCTAGAAATGATGTAAGGGATAGATCTAAGCCCAAAAGAATAAATCTTTAACACTTTTAACCACAAACAAAGATCAAATCTTGATTTTTCTTGCTATTTTTTTTTCGAACAAAAAAAAAACAACCCCACGAATTTGATCTTGTTTAGCCACAAGAATCATACACAAATTCATTGTAGCTCTAATGCCAATTGTAGGATCCCTTTAACACACACACTTCATAAAATACACGGATCTAGATCAAGAAATATAGGAAGAGAGTGAGATGATTTCCTAGAGAGAGAAAGAAGAGAGAGAGTGAGATGGGAGAGAAAATAGAAAACTGAAATGTTTATTATGAAATCAACTCTTTTCTTTTCCTTGGTGGAAAAGGTATATTTATACCCCGACACTTAAAGTGACGTTCGGGATATTTGACTAGGACCCGGGCTCGGGTTTTGCTTGGGATTAAACCCGAAACATATACAATATTAGATTAACTATCGAGCCCGATTCCCAATACATTTCTATTACAACGTTAACTAATTGATTGACCGAGACTTAAATACATAATGAATGAACTTCATGTTCGACTTAATATTTTGAGGCTAACACTAGCCCATCGGGACTTTACCCACTTATTGCTTGACGGTGTTTTATATACCAGTAGTCCACCACACAAATCAATACCAATTAATTAAGAACACACTGGTTGAAACAATATCGGGTCACCTGCGGGTCCAACTAAGCTCATAATGAAAGGGTAAGGAGAGGGTGTCATTTGTGATCCTATTGGGCAGGGTATAAAAATACAACATAGAGAGCTATCCTGGCATCTAGATTACATGTTAAGTCTCACTAGACCCAGTTGAATGAAAGGTCGCATGTATAAGCACATAAACAAGTGTAAGGCGATAAACATAATTAAACAACAACGATAAATTAAGCAAGCTGGATTAAAACAAACCAAACATTTTAACCTTCATTAACATGGCTAATACCCAAGGGTATTAGCCTACAATCATTGTAATTACACAAACGTGATCAAACAATTTAAAGTTGAATGATTAAGAAAGAAGAAATTACACGATGTCTTCTATGGAATTGTGGTTGGTGCTTGACCTTGGCTGCTCTGTATTTCTTAAGAAATTCTACCTCAGCGTGTATGGTATTGAGAATGTAATTTTTGCCCACTGAAACTCGTTTTTGAGTCTCGTATTTATAGTGTCTGAAAAATGCCTGGATACGTCATATGGAGGAAGGTGAATATGGCGTATAGGGTTAATTTCCTTAGAGTACGCGATAAGTTTAAATCAATCAAGATTAATTGCCATCAATCACATTAACTGTAGATCTTTGACTAACGACCAGCTTGATACGATGTATAGGTGAAGAGTGATACGCCGGATTGGGAATTGAACGTACGCGTTTTCTTGTGATAAGTTGGCGCTGATACGCCGTATCTTCTTTGCTGGATACGACGTATGGTAGCAGATATGAGTTTTCTTCGAATGTCTTTGTTTTAGCTTCAGAATTGCGCCTTTTAGCTTTGTCTTCACAAATCACTCCACAATTACTGCAATCATAAACTTTAAGCAATTAAGTACCAATATCTTTCAATAATAATATAAAAGTGGGTAAAATGTATGGGATAAATGATAGTAAAATGTGACGTTATTTGATGTTATCAAATATCCCCCCATTTAAATCCTACTTGTCCTCAAGTAGACTTTAGAAAAGTTTTGAAAATGTATCCCAACCGAGATTAAGGATTTTTCCGTTAAGCATTTTTTTGTTCTAACCACCTGTATAAAACCAAGCACCTCACGAAAATATGGAAATGAAAATGCTCAGATCACTCAACTAATCTAGGGTGTAACATTTAAGTGGTACGCTCATTTGCTCGGTCCTGATTAGTTTCATATCATATGCTTGGCGAGGATACACATCTCCACCACTAGAGCTAAGGTGTAACAAGTCAAAAGGTAAATTGGGTTAGAAAGGCTTAAGGTTGATCATTCAATCAGTCTTTCACCATAAGTGCCACACCAACAAGGTAGCTGTATCATATATACACGGCCATAACGACAGAATAGACATATACAATCCGAACACATCCTTGTTCATGTTTAACGAGCGGTTAGGATGAAGAACAGTATAGGGTATTCGATCTTCTAGTTTTCCCCAAAAGTCATCGTCCAACAAGGCAACTGAGACACACATACATGGCTGTAACGATGAAATAGACATGCATGCTCGTGCACATCCTTGTTTGAGTAGATCTTAAGGCTAGTTCCTACGAAAGGGAAGTAAATGGTTGTTAAATAAAATATACAAAACAAACAGATTAAAGCCAACAAATAAGGTACGATTTCTAGTAACTTTCCCGATCGTTCCATGATAAAGACTCGAACATATAAACAAATGCCTCGATCACAAAAATGACAAAGACAATCAAAGTTGGCGTTCCCATAACGGTCAACTTCCCTTACATCCCGAATTTTACATACTTTACAAGATAAGTGGTGATATCGGCCACTTTTTACAATACTCTACATCATTGAATTTTTGTACATATCAACGAATAATCGATCCTTTCAAATAATCTCATCGGTATAAGCTCAATGAACCGACTATCTTTCTTTTAACTATTTTTCTTTCAACAATACATCATAAATCTCGGTGTATTTTCATCGTCTTCACTATCATTCGTCCGGCTAATTCTTCTTTTAAACATTTCTTCTTTGGACATAATACATAATTGCGAGAGTAGCAAAATACACAAGCTACAAATATTCCTATTGCATTGTGCAATTTTCCCGACCATTACAGATATAGAAAAATTTCACTTTGACACAGGAACTACAAAACTTTACACGAAAGCAACTAGCAACTTTAATTAAAATAAACTTTAATCTACACGGTAGGTTAAGGTGTAAAGCTGAAATGAAACAATTTTAATTGGTGTGGAAAAAGAAAGGAATGGCTCAGCAGGTTATTCTATGGGTATCTTACTCTAAAAGTAAGAGTAAGCAAAGGGTTACACTAGGGTTAACTAACTAGTGTAGTTAGTATAACAACATGTAGGCTTTTTGGTTTAATCCTGTAAATTTACCAGTTAAGCATGCTACTCCATCTAAATCCATAGTACTCATCTTTGAGGTCTCAAGTGATATACCAGGCCAAGTTCTAAAGGCGATTACATCACCGACACACTTATATTTTGTGGAATTTTTAGTAAGCAATTGGAAACGGATAGGTTTAATTCTCACAAATTGACATTAAGGGTTGTAGTGCGCTAGGTAATGTAACTAGTGAGTTTTCACAAAAAGTATGCTAAAAAAATTTAAATTTGGTTCATTTTTAAGCATGTAGCATTTTATTTGTGAAAATAAGGACAAGTACGTTCTAATTCTCCATCCCTCCACTTAAATTATACAACGTCCTCGTTGTATAGATAAAACAATTAAATAATATAGAAAATAGAATTAGAACGAGGAAACTTCACTGATAATTTGCTCTGGATGGTTCTCCATTTAGAGTGTTTAAGCAAAAAGTGTGTTGATGAGGGCTTCAGAATGCCCGTTTGAGTTTAACACATGACTGTAACCTTTGCCCTTTTTGTGTTCCGAATATTTCATTTATAGTCCTTTGACTATTTGACTTTTGTCAGTTTATTCAGATATTGTACCGTATTGACGGTGGTGATTTTGTTGAGACTTGTGGTGATTTATGATTTATTTATATCTTTAATTATTTATTGTTTTATATTTTTTTTTTTTATTTTATTTTTCATCAATACTTAAAAGAGAAAAAAACAAGACTCCTTCAAAAACTTAAAAAAAAAAAAAACTGAAATGCCAATTAGGTTGCTAACTAAATAATACTAAAAAAAAATCATATTTAAATCTAAAAATGATATGGCGAGCAGTATTATTGGATTATTTTTTTATTTTTTTTATTTTATATTTTTTGTTTTTTTTTATTATTATTCTTGTATCGTTTTTTTTTATATTATTTTTTTTATCTCGGGGAATAAAAATTAAGAAAAATACCCTAACTCAACAACATAGGAAATGCCAGTTAATAAAAAAACAAAACCATGAAGACAACGGAACCAACACCCGATGCACAGTCCCGAATAAACACTATCTTTTAAGAGGACAAATCAAAGCCAGCTCCCCAACACAATGGCCCGCCTCAAGGCTCAATAATGGAGATATGATCAAGTTGAAATGAGATAATGAATCTTTCTTTTATTTTATTCATATATTAAACATATACTTCTGAAAAACTAAATTTAGCGTCAACATCATTTCTATTACACTCTTATATATAGCGAAGTTACAACCGTTACACCACCCACCCACCCGCAACCACGCCAACAACACACCCCATACTCAAAAGAACTAAACCCAACCATACATGTAAACCTAGTCCCTCACACTCAACACCAGTGTACAACGGCACCCTCAGCCCTAACACACGCTCTGCACAGCCCATATAAAAAAATCTTAATTCCCCCCCCTCCGACATAGTAAGACAAAATTTTTTAGATGGTTTTCCATCCCATTTTTCCCTCCCACTTCTCGAATGATATTTCCGATACAAGGAGTTTTCACCCCGCTTTTCCCTCCACACCCAACCCATTTTTTGTTACCCACATCGTATTCCCCTGATTCCAAAATCAAACCATAAACAAACGAAAAAAAGTACTAAGGATTTAAATATTTATGTTGGTATAGTCACAACCTTCACCTGCTTGAAGTACAAATAACACAAACACATCAGACTAACATTTAATTACCTCTTCTTACTTCTCCCCTCACGAACATTTACTTACTCATTATAATTTTTTAGGCCAATGCGTAACATATATTGAGAAATTGTATCCCAATTAGCAGGTAGTTGTAGTTTTTTTAATTTAACTTTCAATGAGTTTATCATTCAAATTGCGATACAAGAAACAAAAAAAAATTTGTAAAAATATGGCAAATAATACTCACTAATCATAACATTCATAGTAGAACATTCCAATAAAGTGCCGTTTATTTTATTGGCAAGCAACCATTGAAGAAAATTAGCCTTTTATTTTTACAACACAAACATGAACACATGCAATTTACCTTCACACTATTACACATACTAATGTTGTGTTTTGGAGGTACAAGCGATTATCACAACAACACAACTTATAAAAAACATGACTCCAATGAACACCTTAGCAGCAACAACAACAAGAAAAAACCGTCTTCACACACGCTAGAAAATTAGCATACTCTAGAATATAATATAACAAAACAAAACAAATGAAATTAGGGAACTTGCGTTAATAACAATGTTTGATGATAATTAATATGTTCGTTACTACGTTGGGTGGCAGCTCTCTCCCTTAATTAGTGAAACCAACAAACACAAAAGAATGATTTTGGTAGGAGCATACATAATTTTCTTATCCTACATCACAAATTAAGGACAGTAGGAGAAGGTAACCACTTGTTTCTTCTGCTACAGCTGTCACGATTAACTGTTTTTTTTAAGTCCCGAGTGTCCATTCGCTATCGAGTGTCATTGCTTCTTGTGTTTCTTGAATGATATGGTGATGATTATGCTGATATGGTGATGATTATGCAATGAGTTATGATTATGCAATGAGTTATTTAAATAGGCTTAAATTCAATTACAATTCAAATTATCAATCACCATTAATGAAATTTACAATTACGATTTGAAATATATCACCATTAATGGCGGCAAATGATTTGAAATGGTTGTAAACGTTTTTTAAGACTGAATGTAATGGTAAGGTCGACCTTCGGTCGGTCGTCCCATGTGGAAGCAACTAAGGTCGGTCGTCCTATTACCTCGACCGAACTAGACTAGTCCTCCCCAACCTTTGCAATTGTTTGGGTCGTGTAGAAGACCGAGTAAATGAAGTCGTTTTTCTATAAAAATAAAAACATCCCTTTATTTTCTATAAAACCCAACATCTTCTTTCTTATTTTCACACACATATACACTTTTTATCAAAAACACACACTACAAACAATATGTCTCAAATTAATTCCGAGTGTTTATTTTTCGATGATACGGATGATGAAACGGAAGTGAATAGTTTACTCTCCGGTTTTTTAATAGACGCTGCTTTGGTTATTCAAGCATCTACTCCTACAATCCAAAAATACCAACGAAGCTATATGCCTAGAGATCGTTACGGTGCTCATGACCGTCTAGTGCTAGCTTACTTTGCTAAAAAACCATTTTACAACGCCTATTTATTTCGTAAACGATTCCGAATGAACCGATCGCTGTTCACCCGCATTGTTCGAGATTTGTCTGCTAACTGCCCTTATTTTCAAGAAGGGTGTGATGCTGTTGGAAAAGCTGGCATCTCTGCTTTAGTGAAGTGTACCTCCGCGATTCGCCAACTAGCATACGCTGCTGTTCCAGATTCTCTAGACGAATATTTACAAATCGGTGAAAAAACTTCTCGTGATTGTTTGATGCATTTCTGTAACGGGGTTATAGAGTTATATGGCGAGGAGTATTTGCGAAGGCCTACGCAAACTGACGTCGAAAAACTCTACGCTTTTCACGAGAACAAACATGGGTTTCCTGGTATGATAGGCAGCATAGACTGTACAAAATGGCCGTGGGCTCAATGTCCACAAGCATATCGTGCTCAATTCAGTAGGGGTGATTCCGGGTCAGAGCCATTCATTTTGTTAGAAGCGGTTGCCTCACAAGATTTATGGATTTGGCACGCCTTCTTTGGTGTTGCAGGTTCGAACAATGACGTTAACGTTTTACGTCAATCCCCTGTTTTAAATGATCTTAAAGTAGGAAAAGCACCAGAGGTTCCATTCGTGGCTAACGACGTGACTTATAAATGGGGATATTATCTTACTGACGGGATATATCCAGAATGGGCTGTGCTTATGAAGTCTATTTCGCAGCCAGGGTCAAATGATGTGAAGCGAATAAGATATAAGCAAGCGCATGAAGCAGCAAGAAAAGATGTGGAACGAGCGTTTGGCGTGCTAAAGAAAAAATGGGCTATCGTAAGAACTCCTGCACGGTCTAGGAGTCTTAAAAGGATTACGCATTTGATGTACACTTGCATCATATTACATAATATGATTCGCAAAGAAAAAGGAAAGACAATCTCTCCCGACTTTTATCCGGAGGAACAACATCGTGAAGATGATCCCGTAAGATCGGCACAAGATAGGCTACGAGTTATCAGAGAAATACACGACGAAGAAACTCAGCTTAATCTTAAAGCCGATCTAGTGGAACACATTTGGCATCGAACAAATGCAAACTAATTTACTCTAATTTTTTATTTTTCGTAATTTTTTTTCCGTCTTTTCTTCCGTGTATTTTTTATTTCCGTATTTTAGTTTGTAATGTTTAATTATTAATGTAATGTTTAAAAAAAATTTTTTGTTCGGTTTACTGTGCGGTTACCACTACGGGTGTTTGGTCACTGTGTGGTCTAGGAGAGAGAAAACTGAGTTGGCGCTGACGTGGCGGTGTCCTCTGCGGTCACCACTACGGCTTGAAAACGTTTTTTAATGGCTTGACAAATTTCCTTAAATACTTTCAACTTTCAATTCCTACTCTTTTCAAGAAAAGGTGAAATTTCCATTATAATGTAGTATAGATAGGCGTCACAGTGAATTCAGAATTTGTAAATTAACGAAACATTTAAAGGAAGTACACGTGATAGTTTTGTATAAAAATTAGGGGTGAGCAGAAAAACCGAAAACCCAAAAAATCAAAAACCGAAACAGAACCAAAAATAATCAAATCGAACTAATAACCGAATCGAACTACAAATTCGGTTTTCGGGTTAGATATGAGTTTCTCAATCTGAACCGAAAACCGAATTTATATAAATATGTATATATATTTTTATATATAAAAAGATCATTTACAAATTTATCCCAATATAAAAACACTTTTTGTGGTTAATATAAATTTTTTTCTTAAATATCTATGTAATTATCATTTTTTAAAATAAGTTGTGCAATTTGAGTTATCGGGTTAACTCGAAACCGAATTCAAATTTGGTTTTCGGTTCAGTTGAATTTTAGTTTAGTTCAGTTCGGTTTTCGAGTACCCAAAAGAATTTTTTAATTGAATTAACCGAACAACCAAATAACCCAACCACCCCTAATAAAAATCAAAAGTAAAATTGCAGTTGCACTGTCCAAATTCCAAAACGATTCACAATGGGCCATTTAAACCCATTAATAACCAAATCAATCCAAGGCTTCAAGCCCATTAAAAAACCCACAAACCTTATTAATACATACAAAACTAGGGTTTCCCATATAACCAAACCCTAAATCACAAAAGAGGCAAAAGCTGCGTATCATCTTTTACCCCAAACTAAAGGTACAGTTTTGTTCAATTACGTAAAGGGTTTTGTTTATTTATGTTTAAAGTGTATAAATCTAAGTTCTTGATGTATAAACGGTTAAAAAAACCGGTCAAAATTAAAGTCAAACTAGCGTTTTTATAAATTTAACAAAAAAACCGTTTTAAACTTTTAACCGTTTAAACAAAAACCGGTCAAATGTTAAGACAAACTAGCCATTTTTTAAAAAAACAGATTTAAACCCGATTTAACCGGTTTTTTTTTAAAAAAAAAAACTAACGGCTACTAGCCGTTTTAATATAAGTTTTTTGTGTTTTTTTTTGTTTTTTGATGATTTTATGGCATGGTTTACGTACAATAAATACATGTAAATGGGTGGGGTTGAAAACCACACAAAAACACTCACTAATCTCCTCTTTTTCTCTCTAATCAGGATATATATACTCTAATTTCTCAAATCCCGCTATAATGAAAAACTCACAATCACAACAAGCTTCCACTAATCCCCTTTTCCTACTAGTCACTGCTCCGGAAAAATTTACACAAATGAAGATGTTGTGCGAATTAGACCAACTACGAGAAAAGCGTGTTTGGTCAAATTACGATATGTGTATATGATCGATGGGGTATAAAAGGCGCGTTGCAAGACAATGAATGAATTTTATATAACCCCGGGTCCAACCTACACTCGCGGACTCATAAGAGCGGTTGGTAATGCGGTTAGCGAAAATTATACGTCACAAGGTACTATTGAGGTGCGATGGTCAAGTTTTTATATTCGATAAGATCGGTTCGACTTGGATTACGAAGTTTGGTCATTCACTCAAGCGCTTGTCCATCAACCACTTCGACAACGTCAAGCTTACGGAGATCATCAAAAGGAGGCCTACAATCCGCGTATCAACATGTAAGTCGTACTACTTCTTAGAAGTGATGGCTTTTAAATTATGGGAAACGCTAAAAAGATATATTGATGGTTTTTCGTGATTATTAATATGAGTGTATCTATAACTACGGATACTTGGACCGCACCACATGGTACGTGCAAATTCTTATTTAGCCGTTACGGCTCATTGGTTTAATCCCGAATCTTGGTTATTAATGAAACGGACAATTGCTTTTAAAACCCTATTTGGTTATCCTCATACGGGATCTAATTAGAAAAATTTTACGAAGACACTTTAATGAATATATTTAGATGATAAGATTTTACGATTTCACTAGATAATGCAATCCAATAATATTAGAGCTATGGATTGTTAAAATACGTATAAAACCCTTTTAGATGGTCTTTTTTTTCATTCCCCGTTGTGTTGCTCAGTTATACAATTTATCCGTGCAAGCGGCATTAAAATATGTGATAGTTTAAAGGATGAAATTTAGGGTTTATTAGGTAACTAATATAGTTCGAGTACAACGAACGACAAATGAACTATAGACGTATTTCGTAAACAATGGTGTGAGTTGGAGTCGCGTGCGGCGTGGCCTCTAGGACCTTGCTATGATAATAATACTAGGTGAATTCTACTTGCATGATGTTTGAAAATATTACGACAACGTGAACTTTAACGCTTTTAATGAAACACTTGTTAATAGAAATAAGTCCGTTTCGAAAGCTACACAAGATTGAGATTTACTAAATGAATTTAACTATTTTTTTACAATTTTTTAAGTGGCAAAACTATATTATCGGGTGTTATTACCCAACTGCTCATTAGCTTTTAAATCAATTTATGCTATGACGGAAAAATTAGACGAATTAAAAACCCCCGACATATTCAAATGTTTAAGAAAATGGTTAAAGTTATAAAAAAGAAATTTGTAAATATTTTGCCTAATATACCTTTGGTTTTTACTTGTTCCGCCGCACTTAATCCATGTTTAAATGTTGAGGCGAAGAACTTTTATAACAAGATAAGAACAATTTAGACTTATCCTTTGGTTAGACCTGACCAACCGCCCGAACCCAACTATATAAACTCCCAAATTTTTTATATTTAACGATAACTCAAAAAATTATTTTGGAATTTATGCAACAAAATATGTCAAATACAAAACCCAATTGTTGATCAGATGCGGGCCGGATCGTCCCGAAATGGCAAGTGCTTAAATAAACCTTATATAGTTTATTTGAAGACGCTACAAAGCGTCCAACTAACCATCGGCCACCAACAAGCGAGTTGGGACAATATATGGCTACAAACTTTTTAATAACTTAAGGCCCGAAGAGTTTACAAACTTTGACATTTTGGCTTGGTGGAAAGAAAAGAAATCCAATTTCCATTTTATCCGCTATGTGCTCGTGACTTATTAACGTTTCCAAGCTTCAGAACGGTACTTCCGAATCGGCCTTTTCTATTAGCGGTAGAATTATACTCGAAAGAAGGTCAAGACTAACTCCCCGAATCCGGTGGAAGTAATGTGATTTTGAAAAGATTATTTGGACGGAGTAGATAGGACAACATAAACATCGTTGAAGATCCGATTTATTAGAAACGTTGAAGATACTATAGCCAAGAGAAGAAGTGAATTAGGATATCACTCTCCGAATACCGAATTAGAATGAAGGTGGATGTTTGAAGACTTAGATATTGAACCACGTAGATGTAGAAGAATTTTTGGAAGAATTAATGGATTGAGTATAACGGGTGATGCTAATTGCGCCGAAGCTCGACATACTTGACTACTTGAGTACAGCTAATATAATTTTCGGGTGATGGCCATGCCGAAGCTCGAAATGTATTAGTATATTTAAAATATTTTTTAGATGATCTAATTGGATTGTTTAAATAAAAGTTATGATTGTATTTTTTAGATGTTTTCCGGTGCAGAATCAAAAAATTATGATTGTATTTGTTTAGTATGTTTCCGGTGTATTGTTTAATAACTGTGTTTGATAATTAACAAGTGTTTATTAATAATGTTCGAAGTTTTAAATTTCGAAAAAAACCGAACCGAACCGGTATAAAAACCGATTCCGAACATTATATAACCGACCAAAAAACCGAACCGGTAAAAAACCGGATTCCGAAAATTTATAACCGAAAAAAAACCGATCCGAACATTTATAACCGCAAAAAACCGATTTCAAAAAAACCGATAAAACCGAAACCGGTTATTAGAAAAACCGGTTTTTTTAAAACCGGTTTTCTAATAACCGAAAACCGGTTTTAACCGGTCGATTTGCATCTCTAGAACCACCCCTAATAAAAATCAAAAGTAAAATTGCACTGTCCAAATTCCAAAACGATTCACAATGGGCCATTTAAACCCATTAATAACCAAATCAATCCAAGGCTTCAAGCCCATTAAAAAACCCACAAACCTTATTAATACATACAAAGGAACTAGGGTTTCCCATATAACCAAACCCTAAATCACAAAAGAGGCAAAAGCTGCGTATCATCTTTTACCCCAAACTAAAGGTACAGTTTTGTTCAATTACGTAAAGGGTTTTGTTTATTTATGTTTAAAATGTATAAATCTAAGTTCTTGATGTATAAAGATTGATTGTCTGTTTTTTTGTTTGTTTGAACAGAATGAAGGTTATTGCTGCTTATTTGTTGGCTTTGTTGGGAGGTAACACTTCTCCATCTGCTGAGGATTTGAAGACCATCCTTGGTTCTGGTATGGTTTTTTTCAACATTGTTAGTTT
>BQNB010162448.1:0-14559 GCA_026074375.1 Tanacetum coccineum | reverse complement strand
AACTTTATGCAGACTAAGATTCATATTGATAATAAGAGTACTATTTGCATAGTGAAGAATCCTGTTTTTTATTCAAAGACAAAGCACATTGAGATTAGGCATCACTTTATCAGAGATTCTTATAAAAAGAAGCTTATTCAAATGATCAAGATTCACACAGATCAGAATGTTGCAGATTTGCTCACCAAAGCATTTGAAGTTAGCAGATTGCAAGTATTGGAATGCTTAACCTCTAAAGTATTGATTAAGGGTATGTTAATTGTGTTAATGTGCAGCGGATTATACACAAATGATGATTGGAATGGAATGCAAAAGCTGCTAAGGATAGAAATTGAAGTAAGTACTTGTAACTTAAAAGTTTCTGCTATTAAGTATAATTAGTGCTGCTAGTTATACTTAATACTGCTAAGTTAATACTGTTAGTTATACTTACTACTGCTGTTATAATTAATATTGTGAGTATTGAGAGAAATTGGTGAGCATTAAAACAGAAAGAGAGATATGTGACATAAAAACAGACAGAGTAATTCAGTGAGAAAAAGAATTGAGAGATATAGTGAGAATAAAAATAGAAAGAGAGATGTGTGACATAAAAACAGACAGAGTGATTCAGTAAAAAAAAGAATTGAGAGATATAGCGAGAATAAAAACAGAAAGAGAGTTGTGTGATATAAAAACAGATAGAGTAAATTGGTGAGAAAAAGAATTAAGAGATATAGTAAGAATAAAAACAGAAAGAGAGCTTGTGAGAATCAAAATTGATGATGGAAATGCTTTTTGGAACAAATTTAGAGTTAATGCTTGTGACTCAAAGTTAATGCTGCTAGGCATTCACTTACTACTGCCAGTGTTAGTTAATGTTGTTAGGCATAAACTTACTACTGCTGGTTAAGTTAACACTGCCAGGCATAACTTACTACTGCTGGGTCTATTAATACTGTTTGGCTTAACTTAGTACTGCTAGTTCAAGTTAATGCTGTTGAGGGTGATTTCATAAATACTTCGATTGAGGGTTTCTTTCAATCACTTAATCGATTTCAATCTTTGTTATACCCTCTAATCATAAACCCTAACTCAATTTCATTGTTAATCATCAAAACCCAACATCAATGACTGCCTTAAAGCTCTCTAGTTCACACAACATGGTCGCATTCTTAGATAAACCCACTGAAAGTGATGGATTCGAGCAAATTGTAGATTTTTTGAACACACATCCTATCAAATATTTATTAACGGTTAATCCCGCAATTTATACTTCATGTATTGAGCAATTCTGGGCTACTGCAAAGGTGAAAACTGTTAATGGAGAAGTGCAGATTCAAGCCCTAGTGGATAAGAAGAAGGTGATCATCACTGAGACAAGTATAAGAAGTGATCTTCAATTAGAAGATGCTGAAGGTACTGAATGTCTGCCAAATGCTACAATTTTTGAACAGCTGACACTCATGGGGTATGAAAATCTTACACAAAAGCTTACATTCTATAAAGCTTTCTTTTCACCTCAATGGAAATTTCTTATCCATACAATTCTGCAATGCCTTAGTGCTAAGACTACTGCTTGGAACGAATTTAGTAGCACTATGGCCTCTGCTGTCATCTGTCTTGCCACAAACCAAAAATTCAACTTTTCCAAGTACATTTTTGATAATATGGTGAAGAACTTGGAGGGTGGGGTTAAATTTCTAATGTATCCAAGGTTTGTGCAAGTGTTCCTGGATAAACAAGTTGAAGGAATGTCCAAACATAAAGAGATTTATGTTACACCTTCTCACACTAAGAAGGTCTTTGCTAACATGAAGAGGCAGGGAAAAGACTTTTCTGGTAGGGACACACCTTTATTTCCAACCATGATTGTTCAAGCACAAGAACAAGTAGGTGAAGGTTCAGAGATACCAACTGATTCCCATCATACACCCACTACTACTCAACCATCAACATCTAAACCTCAGAAGAAACAGTCTAGAAGGAAACAAAGGAAGGCCACTGAAGTTTCTCAACCTAGTGGTCTTACAGAACCTATGGCAAATGAGACTGAAAATGTGGAAAGTGTACCTAAACATTCCAATGATCCACTGCTTAGTGGTGAGGATAGACTAAAACTAAATGAATTGATGGAACTTTGTACCAGCTTATCATAAAGAGTTCTTGCTCTGGAGACTACAAAGACCAATCAAGCACTAGAGAAGAGAGTGCGAGCGTGCTGTTAAAAAGGAGAGTCAAGAAGCTTAAAAGAAGAAGGGGAGCGGAGACTCACAGACTTAGAAGACTATTCAGGGTTGGTAGATCTGCACAAGTTGTTTCCTCTTTAGATGAAGGTTTGGGTGCTCAGGAGGATGCATCCAAATAAGGGAGGGAAATTGTTGATCTTGATGCTGATGCAGAGGTTACTTTGGTTAATGAGGCTCAGGAAAGGAATGATGATTATTTAATGTTTGATATTGGAGTTTTAGATGAGTAGGAAGTTAAGGTTGAAAAGGTAGTTAGTACTGCTAAAGTTACTAGCTAGTCCAAGTTGCTACAAACAACAACTATTGAAGTTGACTCTAGCTCCAGACCTTACTAAAATCAAAGCAGCTAAAACCCAAGCTGTTACAAACAGCTGCTACAACAACATACAAACTGCTGTTACAAGACCCAAGGCTAGAGGGGTTGTAGTTCAAGAGCCAAGTGAATTTAGAACAACAGCGTCATCTTCACAAACATCACAACTTCCACAGGCTAAAGAGAAAGGCAAGGCAAAAATGGTTGAGCTTGAAAAACCTTTAAAAAAGAAAGATCAAATTTTGATTGATGAAGAAATTGCTCAAAGACTTCAAGAAGATTGCAAGCTGAATTAGAAGAAGAGGAAAGGCTGGCAAGACAAAAGTAAGAAGATGCAAACATTGCAGACTGGGATAATGTTCAAGCTATGATAGACGCAGATTATGAGCTAGCTGCAAGATTACAAGCACAAGAGTAGGAAGAGTTTACCATTGAAGAAAGGCCAAAGATGTTTGTGGAGCTCATGGATAAAAGAAAGAAGAATTTTACAAGACTTAGAGCAGAAGAGCAGAGAAGAAAACCACCAACTAAAGCTCAAAAGAGAAGTCAAATGTCTACCTATCTGAAACACATGGCTAGATACAAACAAAATTAGTTGAAGAGAAAAAACTATGATGAAATTTAAAAGTTATTTGATAAAGTCATGACAAGGGTAAACATGTTTGTAGGTATGGATACAGAGTTGGTAAAAGAGAGCTCCAAGAAGGCAGAGATGGTACAAGAAAGCAGTTTTAATAGAGCCAGAGAAGAACTTGGGTCTGATAATTCAAAGAAGCAGAAGTTAGATGATAGTGTAGAAGTTGAAGTAGATGATGAAGCAGAGATGAAAAAGCATATGGAGATAGTTTTTGATGATGAGGTATCCATTGATGCTATACCACTAGCCACTAAGCCTCTAATAATTATTGACTAGAAAATCATCCAAAGAAGGAAAGATGGATACTTTATCAAATTATGAAAGCAGCATGGAAGTTCAAGGGCGGTAACTCACAATGATTAAGATACTTTAGAATCATTAACAAGAAGACAAGAAACACCTAGACAGTTGATTAAGCTAAACATAGAATACAAGCCAGAGGAGGCATATAAAGAGTGATTAACTGGGGTTGATCTGCAAGTGATGTATGAACCTCAAGAAAAAAGGTGGAATATGGTCAATCTACAAGACACCAAAGTGACAGTTTGGAAGCTATTTTCTTCAAGTGGAGTACATTTTTGAGATTTCAGAATCTGCATATCTTTATGCTGGTAGAGAAAAAGTATCCACTCACACCTGCAATAATCACAAAAATGCTGAACAAGAAGCTTCAAACTGACCATTGGAATGAGATGTGATATCAACTTCTTAAGCTCATAACAAAACAGCTTAAGAATCCTGAAAGTGTTTAAATGCTTCATGATGATCTTAGAGATTCAAAAGATGAACATCAAGTTTAGGGGAGGATTGTTGAGATCAAAAGGCTTCATGATCATCTTGGAGTTAATATTGCTAAGGTTAGAGTTACTGTTGCTAAGCATAACTTAGTGTTGTTAGTGATATTAGTGAAAAATATGCTAAGTAGTTAAAACTGTCAGTTAATACTGCTAGTATATATTACTACTGCTAATGGAAGTTAAGACTGCTCAAAGACTTAGAAGAAAATAACTACTAATATTAATACTTCTAGTATAAAAGTTACTATTTTAGTGTAACTTAGTACTGCTGATGAAGAACGAAGAAAATATTCTAAGTAGTTACTACTGCTTGTACACAGTTAGTGCTGCTGGAATAAAAGTTAATGCTCCTGGTTACAACGCTCTGAAAGATTACAACTACTAAAAGAATTTCTACTGTCAGAAGGATAAGAAAAAGAATGCTTATCACGAATTACTTATAATAAGTATGAGATATTTTTTTGTAAACGATACGTATAATTAATTTTGTTATAGAAGATCAAATGATGAACTTAGGAAAATATTGTTCAGCCTGTTAGGACTCCTTTGGTGTATAAAAGGAGGTCCTAGGGTAAAAAAAAAAAAAAATTAAAAGAGTTCTATGTACTACTAAAAATCAATATCAATTCAGATAACTAGAAAAGTGTTATCGTACTTCCAAGGTTTTGTATAACCTAACACTATCAAGAGTGTTATTCGTATTAAAAAAATTGAGGCTTAATAAGTTTGGTGTTACACAATTCTTTTTGTGTACTGTTTTTATTACTTAATCCTACTTAGTATCATAGACCTAGAATCCGCATAGTCTTTGATATATTCAATCAAAGTTTCTACCATAGTTGTCTTAGATTTATTCAATACAACTAAGCCTTTTATAAGCTAAGCAAGATCTATTCAAGTGGGATCAATAAAAAATTCTTCAACGATTTGAGGCATTACTTTTAGGATGAGCCCTTCCTATTCAAACAGTGTGCTGACCGAATCATACAAAGATGCGTGGCCGGAGAAGAGGCAGCCCAAGTTCTTACAATGCACAACACAGCGAACCAACCGGAGACATCATTAGTGGCATCGCCACCACCACAAGAAAAGTTTTCGAGGCCAGGTTTTACTGGCCACATATCTTTCGCGATGCACGTAAGTTGGTCTAGGCTTGCGATGCATGTCAGCGAGCAGGAAACATTTCATTAAGGGACGAAACACCTTAGAAATACATCCAAGTCTGCAAAATATTTGATGTGTGGGGGATTGACTTCATGGGACCTTTCCCCTCATCAAACGGAAAAAAATATGTCCTGGTAGCTATTGACTACGTATCAAAGTGGGTAGAGGCTCAGGCCATCCCCACTAATGATGCTCAAAACGTAGTAAACTTCCTCAAGAGACTATTCGCACGATTTGGAATACCAAAGGCCCTTATTGGCAATAGGGGTACCCATTTCTGTAACCCCCAAATAAAGAAGGCAATGAAAAGATATGTAGTGGTTCACCGATTCTCAACCGTGTATCACCCTTAGACGAACAGGCAAGTAGAGAACACGAACCGAGCAATAAAGCGTATTCTTGAAAAAACCATCGGGAACAATAGGAAATACTGGTCATTCAAAATTAATGATGCAATATGGCCATTTCAGACAGTTGTTTAAAAACCCCTTTAGGACCGAAACCTCGATTAGGATATCTACGCAAGAGGCATATGCCATCTTCTGTCGAATTGGAACATAAAGCCTATTAGGCCATAAAAAACTGCAACATGGACCTTACAAAGGCTGGAGAAAACCGGTTCTTACAGATTAATGTGTTGGACAAAATGAGGCTGAACGCCTACGAATCATCCATCTCGTATAAGGAAAGAACTAAAAGGTGGCACGATAAACGAATAAAATTACCAATTAACTATGAAAAAGGCTATAAGGTACTACTCTTCAATTCACGTTTAAGACTATTCCCTGGGAAACTAAAGTCAAGATGGTACAGACCATTTTCAGTAAGCAGAGACATGAAAAATGGAGCGATTGAGCTGTACGATGAAGAAGGAAGTGAATTTATCGTAAATAAACAACGGGTGAAGCCGTATCAAAAGAACATACTGGACACAAACAAAGATGATGATGTAACTTTGGAAGACGAAGGAGAAGTCACGTAAGGACGTGTGACTTCGAGTCTAGCTACAAGACTCGTAAATAAAGAAAAGCGCTTGGTGGGAGGAATACTCCAATATTAACTTTTTCCAGCAATTAGGTGTGTCATGTGGTTTTTACTCTTTTCATTTTATTCTATCATGTTCGAACTCTATCTTGTAATCATGCTTTGTATTGTTTTTAACCTCGTCTTAATTTCAATCAAAGGTATTTTACAAATAATAAGTGTAGGAGAATCTATCCGGATTTTGAGCCAAATTCAAACATGTTAAATAATTTGTTTAGATTAATTCGCGTCATTTTCAAGTCATATGATTGAAATAGTCAAAATCTCAGGTTTTATGCAGCTATTTGTACAAGAATTAACTTATGGAATCAAGTGCAGGAAATTTTTCATCAAAAACAAAAATTTTGTTTTCACAGAACGTAGAGAACGGCATTCAAACATTTACACGCCGCTGTCACCAACCAACACCAACCTTTTGACGGGGTCAGATTCTCCTGACGCTCAAACCAACGCCTGGGTCCAGAAAACTTAGAGTTTAAATTATTTTTGAAAATAAAACTTGCATATCATTTAAAATAGTAATCTTCTGTTATAAAACTGCAAAACCAATGAATTTGACAATTCTCTCATCCTATTTTTACTGCTTTATCGAATCAAACCTTAAATTCATATTGTATATCTGTATATCGCACATTTTATGCTTGGTGTAGTTGTCTTTGTCTTTGATTACAGGTTATATTTAATGAGAAGAAGTTTGAAATATCTTAGGATGATTTCATTTGACGATTCTTGGAGGACGATTTAACCAGTTATCGCATGTTTCTTCTCTATTATTGAGCAAACCAGGGGAGTACTAGTTTTTTTCCCTTATTATTCTTTTTACAACGGTAACTTTTCTATTAGAACATTGGAGACAATGTTCAACTTAAGTGTAGGGGGAAAATAAGCCTTAGAAACTATTCTTTCATTCATTTGCTTTGTCCTTAAAATGACGGGTAATATATCGAAACATAGCATAAGAGGTGGATTTTGACCCAAATTTAAGAAAATTTATGACACATACTGTTGGGAAATAGATTGAAAAAAGACTTCATTACGGAAGAATAACAGATAAGATCCGGGTAGTATAGTTAGTTCTTTCAGGGCAGTACTAAGTGAATATGGAAGTAACTAAGTTAATTTGCATACTAAAGTTAGTCCTGTAAAGTAGCAGTACAAGTTAGTACTGGTCATATTTAAGTTAAGTTCTGTTCTGTTCAGTCTTTTATGTAACCGAATAGTAATTGTTATCTTAGAGATATCTTAGGAGATATCTTACGACGAAAAGATAAGTATTATCTTTGCACAACTTTTGTAAAGCCCATTGTGGTTTCCTTGTGTATAAAAGGAACCCTAGGCACAATGTTATGTACGTGATTGAAATATCAATCGAAGCATTAGAGCATAATAGCAAAAATTAGTATTATGTTTCTCTTCTTAATTCTTGTGTTAAAGATTCGCATTAACAACTGATACTCATAATCAGTGTCACTCAACAAGTTATTTGGATTTATTCAAGTTAGCTATCGTCTTACAAAGGCTGTATAGATCCTAAACCTAGGAACCTCCAAGTGCATGATCATAGAATTCTTCATCTATAATACTTCATGGGAAGCTGTGCTTATGTTTGTCATTATATCAACTAGGGGAAAGATTGTTGGGAAATATACTTTGAGTATTTATAACGAAAAAAACATATTAAAGATGGAGGACCTACAAGACAAAGTTGGAATAACATTAATGCTGATTGAAGATTAGTCAAACAGTATTTAATGTTCAGCTAAAACTTAAAGATCAACATTAATGCTGATTGAAGATTAGTCAAATAGTATTTAATGCTGATTTATAGTTTCCTAATTTTATTTGATCTTATCTTGTCTTGTAAACCCCAACCCCTCTAGTATATAAAGAGGGGTAGGCGTTGATACGGCGGATAATATACACTAATATATAATATTTTAACAAGAGCAATTAAGAGAATTCCCTAAGGAAAATTCACTCTTTAAAATGTATATATATGATATATAATATACGTATCTTTACCAGAAAGTATGATTTCCCGGGTCGTTTTCCCAATGATTTGAGAAATTGAAACCTCGCTTGATATTGGATATTGATTTGAATATGGTTTCTAAGATTTATTGGGGTTTTTCTATAAACAACTAATTAAAAAACAAGCAATTAAAACATTGAAGCACTAAAACAAATTACGGGAAACAATAAAATGCGACAATTAAGCAAGTAAACTAAATTTTACCCCTAAAAATGTAAACTAAATTTCTAAACCTAAGATAGGACAAAAGAAAATTTTAGGAAAAAGAAAAACATTTTTTTGATTGTTTTTGAATTTATTATGAATTAAAAACTAATTTAACCTAAAAATATCTTTATAAAATAGCAAATTAAGTACTAAAAAATTGGGAAAAATAATTTTTTAAGCTTTAGAAAAAGTCCTAAAATAATAATAAAACAAAAAAACTGATTTTTTTAACTAATTTTATTATTAAAATCCCTATTTTTAAAATTTTAAAATAAAAGCTCAACATGAATTTAAAGATCTAAAAAGTGGAAAAATATTTTACTGAATAAACCTAAAGCTACTTTTTTTATAAAACAAAAACTATTTTTTTTGTATTTTTCCCCTGAAACTTTTTTTCTATTTTTTATTCATTTTATAAGATTTTAATACTCCAAAAATTGATTAAAAATAAAATTTAAGGCTAGAAAAATCTAAAAAAATCATGGGTAATCTTAAACACGAGCAGAACACAAGAAAAATAAGAAAAAACCAAATTGCTAAACAATAAGGCCCCCGTCAAATGAGCTTATAAGACTATGGCTTCTTTAAAAAAGAGAAAGTTAAAAAAAATGTGTATAAGAATTAAATTGTGTATGATATGAATGGATGAGCTAATGTAGCAAACTGGTTAAGACGTGTGTGTTGTGTGTGGGAGGTCGTGGGTTCGAGAGTGGGCAACCCCTTTTTGCTATATTTTTTTTACTTTTAAGAAAAACTAAATACTAGGACTTAAAAAGGACTCAAAATTAAGCAATTTTAATAAAAGGCACATAAGCTGAAAACCACTAATAAGCTTAAAAACAACTTATTAAAGCTGTTGTATCAGTGAGTGAGCTTAAAAGCTCACTTTTACTTATAAGCTTGTAAAAAGCTCAAAATAAGCTCAAACTTGAAAGCAAAAGATGATTTGGAAAGCTTATGAAGTGCTTAATCTATTTATGAAAAGAAAATTGAGCTGGAAACACTTTTAAGCTATTAAAAATGATTATAAAAATGGCTAACTCAGGAATTAAGCTAAAATGCACAAAATCTAAATAAGCTAATTTGCTCAAATAGCAAAGTCAGCAAATGAGCTTTTGCAAACTTGACAAACAACTTATAAGCCACTAATTTAAGCAATAAATCCTAATACTTCAAGCTAGAATCTAAAATTTAAAAGCTAATTTTTATTGCTAACTGTTTTTGGCTTTTCATATTTTTTAATGACTTTTAATAGCAAATTAAGCTAGGAAGATAAGCTACAAATTGCAAATTAAGACTTAAACTATAATAAGCTATACCTAGACCTTATCCTACTTGAATTTAAGAACCTAAGACCTACTTTTACTTAACTAAAAACTAAGCTAAGAGTGACAGCAGTACTAACTTTTTGTTAGTACTGATGCACTTTACACAAGTGCATACCAAAAGTGCAGGTTACCTAAGGGATTCTATTGCACTAAACACACTCTATCAAGTGTGTATGAACATAAAACAAGCACAAACAAAGCCTAGAGATCCTAATTCAACTATAAGCAATCCTAATTTAAGCTAAAAAGTGCCCTGGTGCTGAGACACACAATTTAAGCCATAACCTTTTGAAAATTAAAATCTAACTTTTGAAATCTGTTTTCCTATTGATCTTAAGTGATATTAAAACTGACTCAAGTGTTTTGCACTAAAGCCTTTGACTTAATGAGGTCAAACTTGCTTATGCCAAACACCCCTTTATCATTTTGACAGATTTAAAAAAAATTCATAAAATGAAATCCACTTATCAAAAGCCTAATACCAGATGATTATGAGCTTAAAACAAACTTAATAAACATGAATTAACAGCTGAATTTAACTAGAAATCAAAGATCTATACTATGCTATCTAATATTTTTGGTTTTTAGGTTTTTTTAGACAGAAACTGAAAATCTAAGATTAATATCTATAAAGCTAAAAACAGATGAAGATTTATAACTACTAAGCACTAGAAGAGATAAATAAGCACAAATAAGACAATAAGCTAACAAATTAATAAGCAATGAGGCAGATAAGCAAAGATCTATACTAATGAACTATTAAATGCAAATTATAAAAATAATAAAGGAAACTTACTTTAACCTCTAGCTAAACAAGAGGAACCAAATTTGGCAGCTACAAGCTCTCCTAGCTTATTAATAAGCTAGGAGTTAAGTCCATAGAGATCCTTCCAGGATTGATCTCTCTTCCAAATAAGCTCAAATCCAATAAATTCCATGGTAAATGTAAGTTAAACTATTTTAAGGTTTAGAAAGGTTTATTTCTGAATTGATTAAACTCTATTTCAGCTTATAGACTGAAAGAGCTTATTAAGAGCTTGTTGAGAAAATGTGGCTAATTTAGAAAGCTTATGAAAAAGAGACTTGGAGAGATTAAGAACAACTGAATTTCATTAATAAAAAGCTTACTTACAATACTTTTAAAAAGAAAAATTACAAGATTAAAAACAACATTAAGCTAGGAATTTAAAATTTAAGCTAAAACTAAATTTAAGGCTACGTGTATGTGTGTGTGAAGAGTGAGGCTCTATTTATAGCCATTTGGGGAAGATTCTAGGACTCTCCTTTCCTTAGCTCTCTAAAAATCCCCCCTTAATCCTGTCCATCAAATCTTCTAATCATTGGGGCTTCAATTGTGGCCGTTTGATCATTGTGTGGACACCTAAGGATTGCCAGCGTGTCATTCCCTTTTGGATGTCATTGTGCTTCTTTTGTGAGTGTTTTAGCATAAAAACCCACATTCCATTGTGCTTTCTCCATTGTTGACGTGCCCTTTGGCTTGAGAGAGTTAAAGAGATCACTTGATTTGACTCTCTTGACCCTGTCATTGTACTTGAGCTTACTTGAATAGACCATTTAACCCTTTAATTGACGTTTGCCCTTTTTTGACCATGGTAAATGGGGAAGAAGATGGGTGAATAGTGCCCTGTTCTTGGCGTGTTTTTTAACTATCAAAAAGGGTAACTCGTTTTTAAACTTTGGCCAATTGCTTATTTTCAGTCCCTCTCTTTTATTAGCACAAATGTAGTGTAAAACTACTTTTCACAAATGCAACTTAAGTCCCTATGGTTTTATTAAAAGGGTAATGGGCTAGGGACATGGGCTTAAGGTTTGGGCCTTGGGTTTAATAGGATCCGGGTAAGGCCCAATTAGGGATTTTCAGGCCCAATAAGGTTTCTTGGGCCCAATAAGAGGTGAGGGTTTATTTTTGGACTTTGGTGAAACTTTGAGGGTTAAAATGGAATATTTTTGGGTTTTGTCTTTTATTGGTTGACTTTTGTTGACCAATGTTTGACCATTTTGACTGGATTTGACTGAGGCTTGATATTTCTGGCTTCGGCTTTGATTCTTTGGCTTCTTTTTGTACTCTTCTGATTCTCGTGCCCGTGCTTGCCCGTTTTTGACTGTTTTCTTATGATTTTTAATATATCCATACCTGTACACACAAAACACAAATACAAGCATATTGTTGCTATTTTTGGACTGTTTTGGGTTTGATTGGGTTATTTTAGGTACAAATGGATATGTGTATTTAACACCTATCAATAAGCAATTAAGTATCAAATCCTATATAAAATAATATAAAACAAGCAATATATACGGGATAAATGATGCTAATAAATAGACGTTATTTGATGCCATCAATCGGGTAGACCGGGTTAGTATTTTTAGGTGTAAAAATACGTGAGTGAGCGGTTAGTATTTTAGGCCTTAAAATACGAGTGTGAGTGGTAGATTGGTTCTAGCTAAGATTAGAACTCGACATTTAGCTTAGTGTCGGAAATTGGTGTAAGCTACGTGTGTACGGTTTTCTCCGCCTAAAAGGAGCTTGTTGACATAGTGAATGAACTCTCGAGTTGGATACTTGGGAAGTGGAGTAGGGTGAAGAGGAGCTTCGTTACCGAACCACTATAAATCTTCATGTCGTGGTTTGATCTTTCTAACTCTATACTTTCGTCTTGCACTTAACATTTTGTAGTTAATATTGTTTGTGTATATATTTGCCTTGGTCATATTGTGTTCAATTGATATCACATAAACTCATATCTAAGCTTTTACAAACAAATTTAATCAAACTTTAAAAATGGTAAACTATTCAACCATCCCCCCCTTCTAGTTTCCACAATTGGTATCAGGAGCAGGCTAACCCAAGATTTTTAAAATAAATTGTATTTTAAAACTTGAATCAATCTATCGAATCTAAAAAATATTTAGACATGAAATCCATGCAAACACCATCACTCTTTGAAAGCGATGGATTTCTTTACTGGAAAAATAGATTCGAGACTTATGTAAAATCAAAAGATCTAGATCTTTAGCATGTTATTACCTATGGTGATTTTCCACCTACTGAAAATAATCCTAAAACTAAAAAGGATGAAATTATACCATTTGATAAACAAAGTGATGATCTTAAAAGAAGACTTGCTAAAAACAATGAAGTTAAAATGGTAATTTATAATGTTTTGCTACTTGTGCACTTATATTATGTCAAAGTACCTTTGGTATGATAAACATGTAGAAGTCTAGGATTTTTGAAATCTAGAACACCACAACCTCATTATCTAAATCACCATCATAGGATATCGTGCTTATTTTTTGTTTTCTTTTGACACATAACTTGTACGTCATTGTTACTGCAAACGATTTACTAATCTAAACCATCTCTTTCAACACTAGCTCAACACGTAGGATTTTCCAACACTTTTCAAGCATGTATTATGGTATTTTAAGCTATTTGCGACATTTATTCTCCTCTACGCCTAATATAAGAGTTTTTCTATTTTTGTGTGTATTTATGAACGTGTTTTGTTTGTATATATGACTATTTATGTGGCTACTTGTTAAGTCATTCCCGTAATAATATGTGAACGAGTTTCATTTGTATTTGTTGATATAAATGCTTGTACTATCATGTTTTAGAATGACATTCTTGCTTTTATCTTGTGTTAGACTTTAAACTAACTCGTTTAGATTTGTGTAGGTCAATAACGATTGATTTCTTTATCAGGTTATTTTGTGCTCATTCGCACATTTATTATATTTTGATCCATATCTTGCATTACAGGTTCATACATGCATAATCATCCGCACCACTTTATAAATAAGCATACATTTCTTGTTGCTTGCATTGTCATCACCATCTTCCGCCACCTTTTTCACTACTCATAAAGTCACTATGTCTAGCACCTCAAGTGCTTCATCGGCCAAAAAGGTCAGGTTTAGCGAAAAACCTTTTTACTTTTATCAATCTTGATTCATCCACCGAGTCATTTTCACAAGAAGATTCACCATGAAGTTTTCCTTTTCCACCACAACCACAACCTACTAGTAACTCACCTTGGAGGTTGAACCACCTTTCACATATCCCGACACTCATAAGCATCTTTGCTTTGTTGTCAATAGCCAAGTGAATTTCGTAATGAAATGCGTCTCATTCTCAAACACGTCCTTACAACCTTGAACAACCTCACCAAAACCAACCACGATGATGCAAGTAGTAGGATTATAATTTTTTAATTATCTTTCTTCTAGTTTATTTTTCTAGAAGTTTCTTTTAAAGAATCATAGTTTTTCCCTATAGTGCATCATATATACATCTTAGTATATATGACTTCCTCAAAAGATGAAGTACATATTGCACTAATATTTTCTTTATAGGTTTAAATTCATATATAAACTTTATTATGTATGACACTCTCGTCTATGGACAAAAGTGGCTTAGATTATTTTTTGACAGGATATACATATTGTTGTATATGACATTCTCGTCCATGGACAAAATTTGCACTAATCATTTTATTTCTTTTTAGGCTCACTTGTATACACGATGTTGTATATGGCATACTTGTCTCCGGACGAAGTTTGCAATGATTATTTTTGTTTTGTAGGTTCACGCATATACATTTTGTTGTATATGGCATACTCATCTAAGGATGTAGTTTTCATCGATCATTTTTATTTTTGTAGGTTCATCTTGACGCCCTCGAACAAGGGGGAGCATTCGTCAAGCAATCATATTAGGTCGTCTATATACTTAGTTGTACATGACATACTTATCTAAAGGACAAAGCTATTATTACACTAAAT
>BQNB010162444.1:0-12571 GCA_026074375.1 Tanacetum coccineum | reverse complement strand
TTCCAACACTAAGCTAAATGTCGAGTCTTAATCTTAGCTAGAACCAATCTACCACTTTACAATCAATACACAATCACTAGATCTACACTATCGGATTTACACAATATCCGAATCACAAAAATATACAAGATATTTACAATAGAGATTTGATACTTAGAAGAATGAGGAGAGATCACTAATCAACACTTCGTTTCTTGACGAATACAAGGGTTCTTTTCTTGCATTTGAATGAGGGGGAAGAGATGAGAGGAAGAGATTAGATCACTTGAAACAAGATCAAGAGATGTTAGTGATCAAAATATTTAGTGAGAGAAAGAATGTTTTTAGAGAGAGAAAGAAGTGTGAGAAAATTCGTGCAAAGAAGTCTGATTTTTTGCAAGGAGTAGGTCAGTATTTATAGGCAGAAAAATCCAACGGCCACTGGCGGCAGTCCCGGTGGTCCCAGATATATAAGAAGGCTGTCAGGCCTATAAGAGGGCCGACAGTAGACCCCGCTTTTTTTTGTCTTTTTGTGGAGAATGTTGTATCTGGTATGGAACCTTCAATTTGGGGGGGGGGGGGGATTTGAATTTCAAATTTTAAGTTTTTAATAAAACTTTTCTTTTAATTAGAAAATATTTTGTATAATTAATTTTGTGAAATTCTTTTGTAAAAATGTAATGGATAAGAGAAAAATATTTTCTTGATCACTAATCATGCTTAATGATTTGTTTGTTCATACCTTAAGTGATTACTAATCTTAGAAATGGAATTTTACGATTAATAATTTGTAAACGTTTAATTTTATCGTAAACGTTTTTACATTTTGTTATTATCTAAATGTTGAGAGGTCAAAAAATATAAATAACGTTTTTTGACATTATTTGTATTAACAATCTCTCCCTTTTTGATGATGACAAAATATAAACTTATTTTGTATAAAATTAATAGTTACACATTATTAATGAGTTTTGTTCCATTTCTCCCTCTTTTTGTCGAATTTAAAAAGGATAATCGTCGAGTTGTTGTAGGAAGAAAGAAATCGACGATATCAAGACTTCCCCTTGATGTGAGCCCCCTTGTTTTGGGGCACCAAGGGACCGATCTCACGAAATTTGTTTGCTACAAAACAAAGTTAGAGGAACAAGTGCAAGACAAGTATCCACTAAGCAATACATGAGATTTAAGTCACTTAAAATAAATTTTCATTCAATAATCAAGAAACTCATACAATAGCAAATTCAACTAATACATTCATACAACATAAAATAAAATTAGATCTAATACGAGCAATGACAAATTCATACAATATTTGTATGAAGCATTACAATAGAAAGTAGATTATCATAGAGACATAATAAGGCATAGATCTACACTAGTGAACTCTTGAAAAGTAGAAGATGCCATAATCAAAAGATGAAAGGTCGATTATTCAGGTAGATTAATCATATGAGAATGATTAATTAAAGAGGGAAAAAGGAAGGGCTTGGTGACACATGATTTGGAGGGATACGGGTTGGAGGTATGGGACGGGTTAGAAGAAAGTGAATGAAGTTTATTTCATTTCTCAAGGAGTGGAATTGGTGTTTAGAAAACTTGCAACAATGACAAAAACTTGAGTGAAATTCAACTTGAGCATGAGAATGAGGATGAATTTGTGGTGGTGGTAGTGGTGAAGGAGATTGTAATTAGACTCTTGGAGGAAGAGGAGGTGAATCATTTTGGGAAGGAGGTGATGATTTTGGAGTAGAGGTTTTACGTTTCCATACTTGTCTAACCGACATCCTTGGTTTTCTAGAGAAGTTGGAATGGTGGTTTGAGCAAGACATTGATAAAGAAGAAGAGAGATTTGAAGGTGATAAAGATGGTGGTGAAGTAGCCAAGTTGGGTGATTACATAATGAGAAGGATTGGATAAAGTTCAAGATACAAAAAAAAGAGGTAAGCTCGAAATTTTTCTTTCCCTCCTGGTGGCGGTCCCATATCACCTGGTGGTCCCAAATATATTGGGGGGGGGGCACCGATATAAGGGAGCTATTTTTTGGAGACATGAAGATTTCTAGTCTAAAAAAATTCTTCGGGTATTAGCCATTATTATGAAGATCTGAATGTTTGGTTTGTTTATCTCGATTGCTTAATTTATCGTTGATTGCTTGTTTATGTTTATCAGTTTATACTTGTTTACGTGCTTTTGTATGCGACCTATCATTCAACTGGATCTAGTGATACGAACCAAGTAATCTAGATGCCGGGATGGCTCTCCATATAGTGATTTATACATCTAGACCAATAGGATCATAAATAACGACCTATCTTTGCCCTTAGATTGTGAGCTTAGTTGGACCAACAGGTGACCTTGGGATCAACGAGTACGTTCTTGATTAATTGGTAAAGACTTGGTTAGTGGACTACTAGTGTATGAATTGCCATTAAGCAGTAAGTGGGTAAAGTCTCTATGAGCTAGGGTTTAACAAGATCACCATTGCTTTAATCCCTAAGATAGATTATAATTAACAAATAAGGATGCTTTATGCGGATGCGTTTAATTGTGATAGAATTCTACGTGTCTAGGTTTAAGGATTAGAACAGTAACGGTTAATATTTAATGAATGATATGCCACCCTCGAGATTAATTATCATTTGCACAAATAAACAAAACCAACGTTCGAATCGGGTTAATGTGACTAATACAATTTCATATATTTGACTCAACGCTTTTATCTTTTATAATTTTTTTGCGTTGTGTTTTAGTGTCTTGAAATTGGTTATTTAGTCACCATAAAAAACCATGTGCCAGCTCTCCAGGACTACCCCCCCCCTTATCATTAGATAGGATTAACATGGTTTAGCATAGATTTAGACTAACTTAATTAGGAAAAACCAAAGTATAATAAATTAAAGTGTTTCTCGCTCTAGTGATCGACACCTTATTACCTCGAAAATACCAAACGACGGCGTACACTGCGTTAAAGTGTTGTTTTTGGTTAAGTCGAAAAAATATAAATTTAAAAATTGAATCATAAAGTTAACAACACACAACGACACGATCAAGTTTTTGGCGCCGTTGTCGGGGAGTGAAAATTAATCTTGATTTTTATTTTGATATTTTGGTTTTTAACATTAGATTAGATCTATTCCTTTGTGATTAGTTGTGTTTAGAATAAGGTTTATATTCCTATTTGTTTGCTATTGTGTTTATTTTAACACGATGAATTTCAGTTTACTGAATATATATTATCTATGACGTTTAAGTTTTTGATGGTTTTTGCCTAGTATGTTGATTACAGGATGGACGGCCCGAACATTACTATGGAAGAATACATCAGGCTCGAGAAAGAAAAGCTCGAAAAAAACATGGTGAAAGTGTCTTTAACTGGGAAACTGCTAAGTTATAGTAAGATATGTTTGATGAGACGGTCATGACTACGATCTGTTGAAAAACGAATCCAGCTTTAGTATTCAATGATAATTTTTACGTCGAATAAAACACTCCTCCTATGATTCCACGGGTATGTTCTCTTAACGATATGAAATTGACTTTAGATATCATTTGACGAATCAACGATGATATTACACGAATAGTTATTGACAAAAAATCATTCTTATTATAAAATTATTTTGCTATTGATTTGAAAACGCGATTCAAAAATGATATTGAAAAAGTCGATATGCCTTTGTTTCCATCAACCGAGCCTTCAGGTCGTTGTATTGGACGATTTAACTTCTTTAAGATTTTGTGATGAATTTCCATGCCATTGTTTACATTGATGCTCTATACATCTATTCAGATTTTTAATAAACCACTTTATGCCTCAAACATATCGATGTATTTGATTGAAGAAGATGAAATCATTGTCTGAATATGATGAAAAGGAGCAAAATGTTTTGTACTTTAATGATCTATTCCCTTTCAACGTTATTTTATACCGATGAACTAAAATAGGTTATAATAGACAATTGTTGGAATTACGTTTTCCTATCTTAGTACGACAGTACAAAATAGGTAGTACTGATAGTTTTAGTTAAGTACTGACAGGAATAAAATGTACAGTATGATTAGTTAGTTAGTTCCGCTTAGTAGAAAGAAATTGTTTAGTACCGTTTAAGAGATATGTATGAGATATTTTAGGAACAGTTATGTACGCGTTTTGTAAGCTGTTAGGGTTTATCCTTGGGTCTATAAACGGTTCCTCTTGACATAGTTAGCCACACGAGCTCAAGAAGTTCTCAATACAAATCTTATCTCAATTGTTTTAGTCAATCTGTAATCATTCAAAGCGGATTAGTTAGAAATTATTATTTTAGTTCTTCAGGGTTCTTCTTAGTATTTGTCGTTAAGATTCCGCATTAACACATAGTATTCATAATCAGGGTTTCTTCATAGTCAACTTTATTTATAATCTTGGATATCGCCATTAAATAAGTGCAGAGATCTATTTTACAAGGGACACACAAGTGGTATCCAGAGCCTGTGAGAAACTCTGTAAGAAGTACATCAAATCCAGTTATAAACCTACATCCTTAAAAGTAACATGTTGCATCCATGATGAAATTCCCACACCACCACTCCACCGTCATCACCACATACTCCAACCCAAACAATACTCCTCATACAGTATCAACCATCAAGCTGCCATATTCTTAAAAAAGAAAGTATGATATATGGTATGAAGTGGAACACTATTTGGCCCATACAGATTATTCAATACTGGGAGGTTATATTAAAATGGGAATGTCCTTGTATACATCACTATAGATAACACAAGGAAAAATTAGTTTGCCTCCTAGAACTGCAGACGAAATTGTAGAAGAGAAAGATGAGAGAAAAGCAAGGACCACCCTTGCTTTGGCCGAGAGGGGGTTACCAGAGATTTCTTGCGAAATTCCATAAGATGATGATGCAAACGAACTGTAGGATGCCAGCAAATCTAGATTTGTGGATAATGACGAATCAAGAAGATGCAAAAGTATATCTTGAGCAACAGTTGAGGACTTCTCTGTTATCTACACAGAAGGGCTATCTACAGGCTATGACAGGTTTCCAAAAGTCTTCTGCGTTAGTTAGAGCTTCATTAGGCAGGGCATTACTAAGGATGCAAATCAAAAATTCCTAAGATCTCTACCTTCTGCCTAGTCACATGTTTCCATAATTATGAGAACCAAACCAGGAGTGGACAGTCTCAGTTTGTGATGATATATTCAATAATCTAAGAGTTCTTTGAGAGTGATATAAAAGGCTCTGCTGCATCATCTGCTAGCCGCAAAATGTGCATTTGTCTCTTAGAACACCAGCAGTACTAATGATGTTAACATACCGCTTATTGTGTTGCCATTTACTTATGGTCAAACTCAAAGTAGAACAAACGTTCATCATACTCATTACTGGCCAATCAATCAAGTCGCTAACAGGTCAAGAGGACTTGAAAGATGATGAATATGACCTTGACAGAATGGACTTGAGTGTCAAGTGGCCATGATCTCAATGAGAATGAAAAAGTCTACAGAAGAACAAATGGTAGGGAAGCTACAATTTGATGCAAAAGAACCGTTGGCTTGATAAAACCTAATGTTGTATGCTACAATTACCACAAGTGGGCATTTTACTTGAGAGGGCATAATAAGGCGAACACAGATAACAGAGAGGTTGGATGCATGGAATTCTGGAAACAAAGATGGGAGCAGACACTGGGCAGAGGAGGCATTTTAAGCATTGGTGACAATTGATGGAGAAGGTGTAGATTGGACCAATCATTCAGAAGATGAAGATTATGCTTTAATGGCTTGCAACAACTTAGACTCAGACACAGAGGTAATTTCCTATTCAAATAAAGTGTACAAGGGTCTTATGCTAATCTTAAAAACTGGTTATGATGCTATCGAGAGAACAACTTTGTGATGCAAGCATAGAAATAAAGGCATATTTCAAGGTCTTAAGAAGTTGAAGCACAGTTAGTTTCTCATCAACAAGGACAACTTCTGTATGAAACAAAAGATAATAATTTATGAATAATAGATTTAGATGAATAAAACAGATGTTCTACATACCATAAGTAATTATTAGAAGAAGCTCAAAAGGAAAAAAGAAGATTTAAAGGTCTAAAAGTAGAATAATAGCATAAACTTTCTAAGAATCTTGTAAAATGTCTAATCCAAATGGCGTTGCTAATGATAAGTTTGGGCTTGGGTATGGGGATCACAGATATGATGGTATTTTGAGCTATGAAAATGAAGTGTTGCAGAGTGTTTTTATGAATAAAGAGAGTGAGTTAGAAAAACAACCTTTGTATGATAGGTTTGTTACTGAAATGGAATGCATGTTGTACCCCCACCCATGACAGGAAATTATATGCCATCTGGACCTGAGATTGAAGTAGATTACCAATTTACTTATGGTCCTAAAACAGACTCAACCTAGTGAATTGTATCCCAACAAGTAAATTTGATACTGTGAATCTAAATTATTACAAAACCCTCTGAATTAGGTTCTGAACCAGTTGTCAATGAATCTAATATAGAATGTCAACCTAAGGTCTGGTCTGATGCTCCTATCATTGAGGAGTATGAATCAGATAGTGAAGATGAGTATGTGTCTACACTAAAAGAACAAGAAACACCTAGTTTTGCTAACCAGCAAGTAAATATCTCGGGAAACTATCAAGAATCATGTTACATTACGTCAAAAACTAAGTTGATAAGACAGAGTTGGGGTATGTGGTTTACGTAAGAGCATGTTTTGTATGTGGAAGGTCTAAATCATTTAATTAGGAGATTGTGTTTCCATGTAGAAGAGGATGGCAAGAAAAGCTGAGTTAAACAATGGTTGGAACAATGTGCAAAGAGTGAATAAACAAAACCAATTTGTTCCTTCAGTAGTACTAACTAGAACTGGTAAAATTCCAGTTAGTACTGCTAGAGCTAGCAGTACTAAAAATCTTTTAGTATGCTAGCAAAGTTTTACAGAGACAGTACTATACTAGTACTGCCATGAAAGTATTACTATTAACCTTTTTGAAAAGAGTTAGACAGCAATGTTTTTCACAAAAACTCATTTCAACATCTTTAAGGCCCTTTTAAATGAACAGTACTTAGAAAGATTTTACAAATAAAAAGTTCATACTGCTAAGGTAATGCAGTTAGTGATTGTTGGGAAAAGGGAATGACTGTTTGTTAAGTCCTCAACAGGTTGTTTTGGAGATCAAAAAGATACATCTGGACAATGTCTCCAAATACAATGTGGATCAGTCTTAGAAATTTGTTACACTTTCAAGATCCAATAGGCAGATCAGCCCAAACAGGCTTTGTGTCCCTAAGAGAAAACTATTCTCTTCTATTTTGATGTGCAGGACTATCCACATAGAGCTTTAAAGAATAAAGGAATTGTTGATAGTGGATGTTCCAGGCACATGACTGGAAACAAGGCCTACCTTGCTGAATTTCACGCTTTATTGTGGCCATGTTGCTTTTGGAGGGTAGTAAAGGTTATATCACTAGTAATTGGTAAATTAAAACGGATCTACATTGATTAATGAAAAGCAAATTTACATTGTAGAATCCAGTATATCATTCCAAAACAAAGCACATTGCTATTAGGCACCACTTCATAAGAGATGCTTATGAGAAGAAACTTATCCAGGTGCTTAAAATCCACACTGATGACAATGTAGCTGATCTACTAACCAAGGCATTTGATGTTAGCAGGTTCCAGTTCTTGGTTGTTTCTATGGGGTCGATTATGCCGTATAAGTGCATTAGGTTAAAGGGAGGCAATATGATGTGTTGTATAGTTTGTATGAAGTTTTGGTGTAAAGATACATTTTAACCATAGGTGATGCGTTTCAAAAGGTTTGAGAGGATTTAGAGTGTCATTGAGAAGAGTTATTGATGGTACTGAAGCACTCTTGTTATCTACATTGTTCATTCTTTGGTTGGACATAGTTAGTACCGACAGTGCAAAGTTAGTACCGCTGGGCAAAGTTTGTACCGCTATAGAGACGTTGAAGAAAAATACCGCCAAGGGTACAAAGTGTAATTGAACAGTTTTTTCCCCCCTCCCCCCTTTCTTTGTTTTTTTTTTTTTTTTTTTTTTTCTTTCCCCCCTTGAAAAATTAGGTTCTTAACCTATATAACCCATCTCAATTGACAGTTCCCTTATGCAATCTTCTCTAAATACATTCATATCTTAAAGCCTTAATATCTCTCTTAACGGACGATTTCACACTTTCGGATACTATGGCTGTTCTTGATTCATGTCCTAAGCACAACATGGTCGCGTATCTGGAGAAGTCTGAAGGGAATGCAGAGTTTCACGAGATCATTGATTTTCTTAAGCGCAGTTCCATTCATCATGCTCTCACTGTAAGTCCTGTTGTTTCTACTACATTTGTTGAACAGTTTTGGACGTCTGCTAAGTCCAAAATAATCAAAATGTTAGGCACATTACTGCCAAAGTAGCTGGAAAGTCTGTGTCTATCTCTAAGGCATCAATAAGAAGCGATCTTCTTTTAGGATGATGTGATGGATAGATATTACCTAATCAGGGTATATTTGTTGTTTACAGTTATGGGATATGAGGGATTTAACAGTGTTAACTATTTAATAAGGCTTTATTATTCAACCACAATAGAGGTTTATATTTCTACAATGAATCGTTTCTTTAGTTCAAAAAGCACCTTTGGGATCAATTCTTACTTAATATTGCATTGCTGTCATTTGTTTAAATCTAATCAGAAGTATAATTTTTCTAAGTTAATTTTTTTATTGGAAGCTGAGACATTTAGATGCTAGAGAAGTTTGTAATGTTACACGTTTTATTTTATCTTTCTTAGGTAAACCTACTAGCTATTACTATACCTTTAGATCATTTTCCTGTAAATGCTTTAACAAGTAAGGTCTTTTCATTCATGGTTAAAAAGGGTAAACATTTCTCAGCGCTAAAGTCACACTCTATTTGCTTCTATGGTTGTACAACCAACTGAGGATGAGGGTGCTCCTTCAGAAAGACCATCTGAAGCACAACCTACACCCTCTCCTGTTTCCACTAGTGAAATCCCTATTGAGCCACAGACTGACTCATCTCCTGCTCACACTAGTGAAGTACCTATTGAGCAACAGAATGACCCATCCCCTAGACCTTTACCTTCTACTATCATTCCTGATTCTATTCCAGAAACTTCTGGTGGGAATCTTGGAGGTCATTCATCCAGTGATAAATCCCTTTCGGGTGACTATGAGGGTGAACTGACACTCTAAAGGTGTCTATGATATTAGTCTCTCTTTATGTGCACAGGTTAGATCAAGCCAAAGAAATACAACACTTGAAGGCTCAGATCAAAAAGCTCAAGAAGCAAGCTAAACCTGTAATCAAACACCACAGAGCATGGATGCAAAGTATCTCCTTGAAGCAAAGATTGGCAAGAAAGAAATCCTCAAAGAAACAATGGGTACACAAAGAGTCTGTATCCAAACAGGGGAGGAAGTTTGCTAAAGGTGAAATCTTCAGTCAAAGAGATCCTCTATTTGATGAGATTCACTGAAGATACAGTTGATAATATGGACAATAGAGGATGATAGGATGTGGGAGGACAAGTCGAGAAATAGTGGATGAAGACAAGGAGAGTGATGGAAAAATATGCTTGTACTATGAAGATGTACTTAGTACTGAAAGGAGACGTTGTACTGAAGACCCATAGTAGTACTGACGGAATCCAAAGTTAGTTCTGCAGGCAAATAAGGACCGAGGAAACAAATTAAAAGTTGATGAGCAATGAAAGGACTGAAGATCATATGAAAGAAGGAATGCTACTCAGCTACTCAAACACCTACTTTACAATATTTGAGATGCTGAAATCAATAGCTAAGGTTCTTTCAAACATGAGTCAGCCAAAGCAGTTTTTAGAGAGTAAGAGAAAGGTGTGAGTTAAAGGATATTGAAGAAACTGACAAACCTAGGCCTACTTCTACAAGCTCACCTTCTGAATTAAAGCCTCTCTTAAAATTGATCCAAAAAGACAAAGGAAAGAGAAATAGAAGGAGGATGATCTAAAGTGAATCTGATGGTATTCATAAGTCTAAGAAGAGTTTAACAGCTTGAAGTGATGAAGAGATGGCTAGGAAAATACAAGAAGAGTGGGAAGGTGAAGAAGAAAGAAACAGATTAGCTGAAGAAAAAGCTACCAATGAAGCTCTCATAAGAAATTTTGATGACATAAAGGCAAGAATTGAGGCTGACAGACTTCTTGCTGAGAAGCTTCAAGAACAAGAAAGAGAGCAATTTACAATAGAAGAAAGAGCAAAATTCCTTCTTGAAACATTGCTGATCAAAGAAATTACCTTGCTTAACAAGATCAGAGGCATCAGGGAACAGACCACCTAAAAGAATCAATGAGATAATCACAATGATGACCTACTTGAAACACTGTAGAAACTTCAAGCACTCTGAATTGAAAACCAAGAAGTTTGAAGAAATATAAGCCCTATATGAGAAGATTAAGAGGTCAGATGAAGATTTTATTTCTATTGGGTCTGCTGAAGATGAAAGACTGATCAAAAGGATGAATGAAAAAGGAATTGATTCCTCTAAAAGTGAAGTGATCAAGGAGAGTAAAGAAGAAGTTCAGGGAGAGATTAAAGAAGATGAAAGTAAGAGAAAGAGAAAACTTGGTACTAGGAAAAAGATGAAGTCAAGAAAAAGAAGGTTCATACAAAACACTTCTGAAGATGATAGTGAGAAAGAGAATGAAGAGCTGAGATTATATTTAACAATAGCTCTAGATGAGGAAAAAGAAGTGGATTATGAAATACTTGATAGGAAATATCCTATCAAATAATGGAAAATAGAGTGTCTTGGAACTAAACCACAGGCTGATAAAGCTGAACACTTAGAGGAGATAAATCAAAATGTGGTGATTAGAAGCAATGTTCAATAAGAGTACAATGTATTTTTGGTATGTTTTTATTCATTTAAGTCCGTTTTAAATGGAGAATGGTATGTGTAATTAAGCACATACCAGACAGATATCAAGATAAGATACCTGAAGGATTTGATAGAGTACTTTGGGGAGATTTGATGATTATGTTCAACCCAGATGATGAAGATAAGTTTTGGAACTCACAGCAGGATTGTAATATAGTGAGTTGGAAGCTACATGGTTCTTCAGGGGTACATACTTTAGTGAAGAAGTATCCTTTGAGAAAGAAAGTACGGTTGCAAATATTGGAATTAAAGTTAGAGTCAGAAGAAGACAATACTATGGCATTAGAGTTGATTAGATTTGTCAAGAAGCAAGTTGCAGAGTTAGAACCTAAAGAATCTGATGGAGATGAGGAGGATCTTTGAGTGTTGGTTTCAAAACCACACAACAAATGGTCATCAGTTCACCATGCTTAACAGGCATAAGAACTAGCTAGTCCATAAGCAAACGGCTTGTGGTAAAGACTTCTCAAATCCGTTTATGGTTGACAATTTACCAAAAATTGTAGGGTTTTCAACTCACCTTGCTTCATTGGTGAAGAGTTGGCTAGTCCAAGATCAAACAGTTCTTGGTAAAGACTAATCAAATCTGTTGATAGCTGATAGTTTGCTAAAAACTATATGGTTTATCAATGCACCATGTTATGGCAATGAAGCATTGGCTAGTCCAAAAGCAAACGGTATTTGGTAAAGACAAATCAATTCCGTTGATGGTTGACAGTTTACCAAAAACTGTATGGTAATTAACTCACCATGTTTTTAAAATGAAGAGTTAACTATCCCAGAGCAAACGGCTACTGGTAAAGGAACATCAAATCCGTTTATGGCTGGTAGTTTGCCAAAAACTACAAAGCCAACTTAGTTGGATTGTTGCTGAAAAGATGTTGCTGTGTTGCTGAGAAGACAAAGTTGCTGCTGAAGATGGATAGTGTTTAAAAGATCAAGAAATGTTAAAGTGTTTGGATACATCCTCTATGAGCTAAAGAAGATAAATCTGAAGAAACATGAAGTTAAAAGAGTTCAACATTCATGTTTAAGGGAGGATTGTTGGGAATTACGTTTTCCTAACTTAGTACCGACAGTATTAATAGTTAGTACTGATAGTTATAGTTAGTACTGACAGTACAAAATATTAAGTACTGATCAGTTAGTTAGTACCGATAATAGAAATTAGTTAGTACCGTTTAAGAGATATGTATGAGATATTTTAGGAAAAGATATGTATTATCTTTTACGCGTTTTGTAAGCCTGTTAGGGTTTATCCTTGGTCTATAAAAGGATCCCTCTTGGCATAGTTAGATACGAGCTCAATATATCTCATACAAATCATATCTCATAGTTAGTAATCTGTATAGTCAGTGTTTCTATATAGTCAAACTGTATTTATACATCTTGGCTATCATCCTTTATAGGCTGCAGAGATCTATTTAGTTTGGGACTCACAAGTGGTATCAGAGCCTATGAGAAACTCTAAGTAAGAAGAACAAACAAATCCAGTTATACATCTCCATCATACAAAACTAAACATGTCTGGATCACAAGATGAAATTCCACCACCACCACCACCTCTACCATCATCATCACAAACACCAACACAACAAAACTCCTCATACAGTATCAACCA
>BQNB010162443.1:0-14560 GCA_026074375.1 Tanacetum coccineum | reverse complement strand
TGTAATAACCTGCTTGATATTTGTTACAATTGACAATTATTGAAACAATGTCGAAAATAAGAGTCTACATTTTTGGTACTCATGTTAATATACATTTTTCTAACAAGTTGCGCTATTGTCTCTTTGGCCTATTAAACTTGCTGAAATTACTACACTTTATTTTATCGACTACAACTTTGTTATATCGATTTTTACGAATGTGTATCGACCGCCGTGAACTTGATAAGCTAATAGTAATGAACCATTAACCGCTTCCAAGAATTGACGGCTTGGTAAATTCTTCTTTTCCAATAGCCTTTTCTTAGAGTCATGTATTTTATCCTTCCTTTTAAGGATTCTTACGGCATTCAATTCGTTCGCTCACGCACATTGCATATATTTGATGCTTTGACTATTGTTCATTCAATTTTCGGTAGAACTCATGTTAAGGACCAGAGTTCACATGAAGCGTGAGAATCAATTCAATAAAAAGTACCCGCATCTTTTCGCCTCCACCTCGTCTGCAGCCGCAAGTTAAACTATGTGGACCAGAGTTTTCTTAGGGGGATCAACCGTGAGAATTCGTATTTTCAGGTAAATAAATTTATTATAATTTATTCTTATTTTTACCGTTAAGTAAAAAATTTATTTTTACTTTTACCCGATTCGGAAATTTCACGATCCTAGTCAAACTGGAGTCGTGTTTGGAATATTTATCCGTTTTAGCATTTGAGAAATCGATAAATCCCATATTTTAGCATCGGAAGTTCATTTATTTTTATTTTTGTGTTTCCCTACTTTTCTCACGTTTTAGCCGAAACCGAGTCAAAAATAGTACTTTAACACTTTTTAATATTTTAACTAAGTGTTTAAATCAAATATTGTAGTATAAATGTTTTAGAAAAATAAAAATATAAATATAAAATAAACATAACATATAAAACCAAACACCCCTGTTCTTTTTATTAGCTCCTACAAAACTAGAAACCAAACACTCCCCTCTTTTGACTCTAACAATAAGCCAAACCAAACATCCCTAGAACTTAACTAGACACATTGACTAAGTATAAAAAGGTTTAACTCTCTACTAAAAACTCATAGTTACATCCAACAAAAAAACTCGGTCCCTTTTTCTCTCCTTACTGTGTCGACGACACAACCACCAAAGTCATCTCTCAAAAATTCATGAAGCACTTCCTTACTAATCCTACATCAATACCATACTAAACCCCATCATCATTTTCAAATAAAATCCACCATGCATAATAAAATCAACCATGCAAGAACTTCTATTAAGTTCTTGATTTTCTTGTTTTTCAATTGTTAAGGGTTTGATCTAAATGAAGATAAATGGAGTAACAAGGGTTTAAAATTTAGTGTGTAATCAAGATTTGGTGAATCAAAATCGAGTTCGGATCATTGTTTTTGGGGTGTGTGGTGTTCGGCAGGAATCAAAACCCACAAGGGTTTGATGGTTTTGAATTTCTAGCTATTGCATTGTATTTTGTAAGTATTTTTGTTTACTTCTTATGTTGATTTATTTTATTTATGTATGCATGTATGTAATTCTATATTATGAATCCATGGATCTTAGTGCATGTTGTGTTTTGAGATTGAATTATTGATTGGAGATGTTAGTGGACGGAGATAGGTTAGCTAGGTGTATTTTGAAACTTGTTGGGTGCGAAAAATAGCGTTTGGTAGGGTTTCGGAATGGACTATTTAGTGCAGAAAATTTCACAGCGGGTTTCAGGTATCGTAAAAATGTATAAACTGAATTTTAGCATAAAAATATGATAGAGCTTGTTATTATGAACGTTTTGGTAGGTCGCACGTCCCGTAACTCTTAAAAACGAAGATTTTGCGGCCATTTGAAGTTGGGAAAACTTATAAAAGTTCCAATCAGCTCTTAGTTAAAAATAATAGTTGCTGGCAGATTCGAAAAAGGGAATTTTTGTCGTTTTCTGGTCCGTTTCGGCTTTCGGCCGAAACATGAAAGTTGTTCGGAAGGTCGTTTTACTTTTTCGCGAGGATAACTAAGTCTAAAAATGCGTAATGACGGGTCGAAAAGCTTAGAATAAAATCTGCGTTTTTTTTAGTTTGCATCAGATCTGATATAGGGGCATTTTCGTCCTTTTCTGTCGAGTTTTGAGTCTCGGGTAAAACTAAAAAGTTGTTTAAAATGTCGTTTTACCTTTCCACGACTAAGGCTGAAAACGTGTGTTAACGGGTTGAAAAGCTTAGGATTAGATGCTACATTTTAGTTAGAAAAAAATAAAGTTTCTGTAGAAACTTGCAGGGGTATTTTGGTCATTTTCTGTTAGGTTTCAGGTCTCGGCTAAAGCTAAAAAGTTGTCCGAAACGTCGTTTTACATCAAAATGATTTAGAGTCCGAGTCTTGAAAATGTGATTTAACTGGTCGTTTTGGACGGGTCAGATTTAAAGATATATATAATAAAAAGTCAAACTTGGCGAAATTCTTTTAAGGGTCAATTAGCGTTATGGAGAATGATTAGGCACAAAATATATTAACTAAAACTGAATTTGCAACTATAAGTGAGTCCGTTCACTTTCGTCGCTCTAGATGTCTTATCCTTTAGAAGGTCCCAAAGGGTGTATTTTTCATTAAATAATGAAATTTTTCGAATGGTTAAAATGGAGTAAACATAAGAGGATCATTTTAGCGGGGTATAAATAAGGAATTTGGCACACTCAGATTCCGATGATAATGTTTAGATATAAAGTGTCGAAAATAGTATTTTCCTTTCTTTCTCAGGAGCTTATGCATCGTCTTATAACTTAGATTCTTCTAATCCGCGCACCATTATTATGTTTTTTTTCTGCAGGTGAAGCGTTGCGCCGGTTCTCGCCTAGTTAGAATTCTCGTTCGATACTTCAATTGCTTCTCGATGAATTCATAGTCCCACCTTTTCTCTTAATGTTTTATTTAATTGTTTTCGGTGAGACTACATGCCTTGTATAGTTTTTTTATTTTTTTCGTTCAAACAGTAAACTCATTGATTTCTCACCACACAACGTTACATGATTATTTACTAAAGCCTTTTCGTTGCTTATCGTAAGACTTCTAAAGACATGTTTATATAAATTGTTTTCTTATGAACTAGTAAAGTTTGATTGCTACTACATGATGTTGAGAACAGTGACTACCTATATATGAAACCGAGAGTTTCGAACATATTACTTGTTTACTTTGGACACAAGTGCTTTTAAAAATTGTATACTATCCAGAAAAAAATAAAAAATTTATTTGCCTGAATATTATGGCCTAAGTTACCAAACTGCATCAAAGTCCCCTTCAATCATGAACCTTAGTTATTTGTATAAGCTGAATGTGGTTGAAAGATCGTATCGGACTAACAATCCCCTCATCCCCTTTTCGAATTATGTATCTAGTTGACCATTGACGCATTTAACATATAATTGTACCATTGGGTGTTGGCATAACATCCCTACATTAATTAGGGCACAAACAGTTAAGGCTTTCGGGATCATGAGCTTAGTGCAATAATACAATTAACTTTTTGGACTCGTGAATTTGTTTCTCTTGTCTACATTACTTAAGTCTTGTGGTCCACTACTGAACATTACTTGATTTATTGAATCACTACTTGATTCGAAATAAGACTTTGAAAATTTGTAACACTACTTTGTCATACTGAAATATTTACTATTAAGTATTTCAAACTGCTTTTACATAAAGCCTAGAATTCATCACTTTATTTGTTGATGTTTTTGCATGTATTTCTAGGTTGATTATTTTGATAGCATGAGCATTAGAGGCATTCGAGACGCGCAGATAAATATTTTTAAGGCTTTTATTATTTGATTAGCTATTCGTAAACGTATAAACAAATGTTTCTATTGCATTTTAAATAGACCTGTTGTTACTCTGATATTTTATAAATATTATCAATTGGTTGACTTTTCAAAACGTCTCACTTAGAGTTGTTTTCTATTACTTGTACTTTATGCTATGAAGTAGCACCCCAAGTGGTTTTCTGATGCGTTGTGATTTTTGAGGGTGTTACACGATCGACGTAAGGGTTACCTCGACTCTAGAAAGATCATTCTTAGCACGAGGTTCTTATCAATTAAGAGAAACCGAGCATTCGAGCATCCGACCAACATCACCTGACATATACCAGCTTTGCAATACATACGTAAAGGTTAATCATTCTCTTTCGAATGTTTAAAATATTTGTTAGAGTCATTAAGTATTTTAAAGGTTGATCATTCTCTTTTGAACCTCATTTTACATTTGGCGTTTACAAGTATTTTTATACAAATGCATCACTTTTATTTTTACACTAAACACAAAAGTTCACTTACACTTGACAAAATACATTTTATTTAACAAGCACTCAACTAGAAATTTTATTTTACAAAAGGTTACTTACATTCTTACATGAACAAGTTTACTTTCCTTTTTAAGAAAGATATCTTCAAGTATCTTTTCAAATCTGGACAAAATATTTGGAGATCTTATTGGATTGTGTGAGATTTGGTGTCATAAAATATTTCCAAATCCAGATTTTTTATATAGTCCGGCGGATCCCTATATTTACACTGGTCGGATCCCTTCTAGAGGGATTCACCGGATCCGCAGGGTCAAGGACTGTTTTGCCTATAAATAAAAGGTCAAAACTAACCATTTCATTATCCCTTTCAACACACATTTTCTCTACATTTTCATTCATTTAGATCAATATGAATACAAATTAAACACCTTTATTTTCATATGATCATAATCCTTCTAACATTTATTTTGTTATAAGCATATACCTATATGATGATCCACCAAAAGCAATACTAGAGATCTTGTCATTCTCATCCATCACAAAGCATACATATATGAAGATCTACAAGATTTTTGATCTTATCATCTTCATCTATTTGAAGGCTTCTTGTCATAATAAGTTCATTTAGATTAGGCATACATATCCATTTGACATGTATGTATTGGATCATCATTGTACACACATTTATATCATCGCCTTGTATCATTAAACTAGATTAGATGGTTTATGTGTTTATGCCGTAAAATACAAGGTTTGTTATGTTAAGCCATAAAACATAACGGGATAGTTGTACCCGGAGCAAGACTCGGTATTTAGCTTTGTACCGGATAAAGTGTAAGCGACGTTAGGTTGGTTCTACCTCAGACTAGGACTTGGTATTTAGCTTTGTACCGGTTAAAGTGTAAGCAATGTTGTGTAAGGTTTTCTTCGCCAATAAGGGAGTTTGTTTATCTAGTGAAGTAACTCTCGAGTTAGGCACTCAAGGAGTGGAGTAGGGCGGAGAGGAGCTCCGTGACTGAACCATTATAAATCATTATGTCCTGTTTGTAGTCTCTTTTACATAGCGCTCTCTCTTTATATTATGCTTATGCTTGTGTTGTGGCTTGATAATTATGCTTGTGTTGTGACAACTTGTTTATTTCATGCTTTCTATTATCCTTATAGTCAAAGACTATAATTGGCACTTTTCATATTACGCCAAGCTTGATAGGCTATTTGAAACAAGAGTATTAAGATTTGAAAACGCAAACCTATTCACCCCCTCTATGTTTCCCACAATTGGTATCAAAGCCACATGGATCTAGTTTTCAAAACAAATAATTTTTAAAACCTATAGAGCCATGTATCAAATTAATCCTGAAGCAAGACCATATATAATTAACGATGCATCGTGTGTGATACTTAGAAGTTTTTTTGTTGAATATCTTTATTATACAAGCTTGAATCATGATTAAAATATGTGACATAAGTTCATTATAAAGTCTACCAAGTCTTACGCCTTGTCGTCGGGTCGAAATGCATGTTTTTGTGAATCTGTGATCAGACCCACGGATCCCTTTACATCAAAGGGCGGATCCCTTTGAAAGGGATCCGTCGGATCAGTGGGTACAATTCAAAGTTTTTGAGTCAACTTCAAAAATCCGTACAAAATTAACCGTCCTTTAGATTTCGATGAGGTAAAAACCATTTTGAAGATTTTTGAGTGCTCTTTCCAATACATTAGTCTTAGGTCTCAATTTAAAGTTTAAAGGAGTCAATTTTTAAAAATACTACAGAGTGTCCAAAATATTAAGTTTTGTTTTAACATAGAAACTCAAACTTTCGAGTCGGGCAATTTAAGTTGTTATCCTTTGAACATTGATATATTTTATTTTGAAACTAAAGGATTTGGTCATATTTATAAATATAAGGGAAACTAATCAAGCTTGTTATACATCGTCATATTTAACGCAAAGCGAAGAAAAGTATTTTTGTATGCTATGCTAAATGACTAGTTGTTTTGCTTTGTATTGTTTATATATCTTGTTATTTTGTGAAACTCAAGTGTCTTCTATGCCATGTTATTTGTTTGTTTGTTCTTCGATTTCATGAATTGGCATATCGGGTCTTATGCTTGATTTTGTGCTCTAAGTTGTAAAATTGTTTGCATTGCATATAAGCATAAGAAACAATTTGTTATATCAACTTTTAAAGGTTTCAATGAAATTAATAACTTCTTTAGGAATGAGACTAGTAACGAATCAACACAATATAAAAATATTGTTTTATATAATCTTCTTTCTAATAATTCAAGTGTTAAAATATGTTCTCACTATTGATATTAACTTGAAACATTCACTTGATAAAGCTTTATAAACATGTAGTGTTTGCATAAGTTTTTAGTGGTACATGAAAATGGCATCTTAAAGAAGTAATATTTGCTTGTTATTTTTTTTCACTCAAGACTAGGATTAGGCCTGATGGAACACGCTCCATAAATCTTTAATTTCTTTTCTTTATACGAGTGAAACGTGAGGGCTTACGAAGATCTTGAGTAGTGAATCAACTCATTATTTAAAATGTGATTGTATTAATGAATTATGTTACAACCGGCATTTTCCAGGTTAATATTTTACTATTAACTTGCATTATTTTTACTACAAACATTTACATACTCAATTTGACCTAAAACTGAAAAGTTATCCCGCGTACTATAAAAAACGTCTTTGAACGCACACCAACTCTAGACTAAGTTTAGTCTACACATAACATGTATGTCATGAACATCATAAAAATGTTACATATGTCATGTACATTTACAATTTTTATGTAAACCGTCTACGTATTGCATTTAACATTCCATGCATGCATGCAAAACCTAAAATTTTACCACCTTTGCATTATATCTCAAAAATTGAACACTTTTACATTCAAAATTAAAATTTCATTCCCCTCATAATCCTAATAATTTCAGCATAAACAAAAAAAATAGGAAGGCATCTTTTACTAGTAAACAAAATCACATGTAGTGTAAGACATGGATAGTGACTCCTCATGAGATGTCACTATCTTTTGGGATTTCTACACATAGCATTTGACAAGTCAAACCTTATCACATAAGCCTTCACAAGCCCTTTATATACTAAAATCTTTAGGGTTTTCTTCATTTCCATCACACCATAAACATTTTACTCTCTCTCCTTATCTTCTCTAGGGTTTTAAATATTGTTCAAGTATTATCCAAGAAAGTATTGTGATAAAGGTGCTTAGATATTGTGTTTCAAAGGGTGATTAGGTGTTTGCAAGAAAGTGAAAGAAGGTTTTGAGTATAAAAAGTTAGGGTTTGTTCAAGAGTTGGGGTTTTATAAAACTTGGTTGATTTTGCAAGATCTTGGGTTATTTTGGTTTTAGATCTTAAGCATCTCATCTCATTTCCATCTTTTGTAAGGATCTTTTCTCAAACTTATTTTATTTCATTTATTTTCACACATCATTCATACATATTTTCTTTATAAACATGTCACCATACTTGTTTGTATAAAATATTGCTTTTAAAAGAAGGTTGCAAAGATTTTATATAGTATTCATGTTCTTTTAATATTTTGTTGATGATTGTTAATATATATTTGATGTTTAAAATATGTTATTATACTCTTAAATATGTTCTTGATAAACTTTGTTCAAGAGTTAAGGGCTAGGAAAGTATGTCTAGTTTGTGGTAAAGAATGTGAAAACTAGAATGAAAAAAAATATGTTGATGGCTAATTTTCTAGGTAGATTTCGATCGTAAATCGTTTTGCAACATGGTTATGTTCATAATATAGGCATAACAAGCTTTCGTGACGCTTGAACTCACTAAAACCGGACTTGTAAACGAGAGAAGTAAAGACTTTTTTTAAAAATAGACAAAAATATCTATTTCTGAAAACTGTACAAGTTCCAGTGTCAAAAGGTTTCTGATGTATCAACTTTCATGACAGTTTTTGAGATGTTTAGAGTCCGAACAAGGAGAAATTGTCACAAGAAATTTTGTATCCTCACTGTCTAGTTTTCACAAGTCCAAAATGAGTCCTGAAGTTAAGTAACAAGAGTACTGTTCGTGAAGTGATTAGAAATTTTTTTCAAAAGTGTTAACAGCTTTGTTTCCTTTGCGTCTAGAAAATAAATGGCTAAAACGATATTAATATTTTTTGCGACCTCTCTATGTTTGATTAATCACAAAATTAACAGCGTTCATATGTAAATTAAACAAAACAAGTAATTAGTTGTAAATTTTTCATTTTGAAAATCTTTAATCACTTACAGTATCAATAAATTTAAAACATGCTTAATGCATTTTATATCAAAGAATTTTTCAACCTCACATTTTTTCTAAAATGTACAAATATTTTTAATAACTTTTACAAATATATTTTTCTACATTAAAAGAATTTTTTATGCCAAATAAATATCCTGAATTCAAAATTTTCTTAACCAAAAACGTGCTGATAAATAATTTCAGAAAAACCCCCCCAGAGAAGACAAAAAAAGTGGAGCGTCTGACCTGGCGGACCCCCTTAGTAGATAAGTGGGGTTCTGCTAGCAAAACGCTCCAGCTTTGCCTATTAAATAGCAGACTGTTACTCAATCTGATTTTCTACACCTTTTGCACTCCTTCTTTTCTGTCCTACATCATTCATACATCACCTACATCCATGATAATTTAATTGTAAGCTTTTGGTTTCTAATGATTTCAAGCTTATTTCTCAGTGAAGAGAAGAATACTTCTTATCATCAGTCCAAGAAGTATTGTAGTTTTTTTTTTGTACTTGTGAGTGTATTATATCTTTGTAATCATTTGGGCATATTGTTAAAGTTTGTATTAATATTGTAGTGTAATAGGGAATTGTGGTGATCAATGAAATGTATAAGATTTGATTACGTGGTGATCATAGTAAAGTAGTGTTATGATTGGCTGTGAATCTGTGTAGTGTCAGTGGAGAGTGGAGGAAGTTGTGAAGCGTAGTGTAAGTAGTGAAGTGAAGGTGAAGTATGAATGAAAAGAAGTATGAATTGAAGAGAAGTTGTTGAATGAAGTGGAAGTTGTGAATTGTTGAGAATATGTGCGTAGTATTATATCCTCAAAATACAAAAGTTGTGATAGATGTTCTAGCAAGGATTATAACTCGACCATTTGGCTAGTGTCAAAATTATTAAGCTTAGTTGTTACGGTTTTCTCTCTAAAAGGGAGTTTGTTGACATATGAGAGAACTCTCGAATTTAGTAGCTCGGGAGTGAAGTCGGGCGAAGAGGTCTTCGCTACCGAACCATATATATCCTTGTGTTGTGTTTGATCTTTTCTGACTCTTATCTCTTGGCTTTCATATTATTTATTTACTTACTTGTTTGTCATATTGTCACATATTAAGATCATAAATAAAAGTTGAATCGAATTTTTATAAACCAACTATACATTCAATTTAAAAACGGGGAAACTATCTACCCCTCTAGTTTCCACAATTGGATATCCAGAGCAACGTCAAACAAGATTATTAAGAACTAAACTGTATTCAAAGTTTCTTGAATCGATACTATGGAAATCGAAAAATATTTAAAGGGCAATCTATGAAAGACACCACTACTTTGAAAGGTGTTGGATTTATTTATTGGAAAATAATTCAGATACTTATTGAAATCAAAAGTATCTAATATCTTTGGCATCTTAATTACCTATGGTTGATTTTTCCTCCCTTCAAAATAATCCAAAAACTAAAAGGTTGCAATTAATACATTGATAAGAACAAAATAATTGATCTTAAAAAGAAACTCGCTAAACTAATGAAGCTAAAATGTAATTTATAATGCAATTGCCATGATAAAGATACGAAAAGAATTTTATGATGTAAAACGCAAAAAAATGATACTTGAACTAATCTCTCACCAAGGTAATAGTCATTCCAGATAATAAAATAGATCTGCTTGTCTCAAAACCAATAGAACAATTACGGATTCTGAAAGAGGAATCGATAGAATAATGGTTGTTTGCTAGAATGTTACGACAGATCCTTGCTAGTCTAAAAGCACTTGATGGCATTATTCTAGCAATAATTATGTTAGTAAAATTCTAGGCATCCATCCTAATGTCCGCAAAGTACACTATTGAAGAGTCAAGGATTAACATCCCTATTGTTGAATAACTTAATGGAAACTGTGAAAACTTATAAAGTGATAATAAAGAGAAGATTCTGAAATTGTTAAAGGAAAAATAGGACCAGAAATAGATCTCCTTGCCTAAAAGCTAAAAGGAATCTAATGATGAGATAGTTCGACCTCCAATATTGAAAGACGAAGATATGCCAGCCGTGAAGACTTCAAGAAATTTCAAAGGACGAGGAAGATTTGTTAACAACGCCCACGAATGAAAGAAAGTCATCCCAAAAATAAAGATGAACCAAAGAACTCAAAAGCGTAAGAAAAGATCAAATATGGAGATCTAAAATCACTCATCTGGAGAATGCCAAAACTATCAAAAAAACATAATCAAGAGAGCCTACGTCGGAGGGATCATGGAGTGATAGCGACAGAAGAAAGAGAAGAAATACTAGGATGAAAAATGTCTATTGCTAAAGATTCACAATGAGGCACTCTTCCTAAAAAAAAAAAAAAAAACCAAACCAATTCTTAGTGACGACCTAATCATCATTAGATGAAAAAGACTTTAGATAGTGAATATTATCGATTATGCAAAAGAGTCTAAAAGTCATGCTAAAAGATAATCACTAAAACTTATTAAAAATCGATTAGAAAAATAAGTATCTTCGAACTAAAAGATAAACTATCTAAAAAAGAAAAAGTAAAGAGTTTTAATGAAGATTAAAATATGTCAGACCTCAAGTTGAAATGAAACGCTTAAGAAGAGATTTCGAAGTTGAAATCAATATAATAAGTAGTAGTCACTCACTTAATAAATAATACGTTTTAAAAACCATCCGGAGATAAATCCGGTCTAGGATATAATTTAACCAAAGCGATCAACAATGAACTAAACAAGTAAATTTTGAATCAAAGAATTAAACCTACAAGAAAAATAATTTTAATCAAATCAAGCCCAAGACCAAAATAGTATAATTATAAACAATACGAAAAATTCCCAAGTGCAAGCGATGATGAAGTTTAAAAGAAACTTATTATAACCCTTCTTTAAAACCCATAGTCGGATTTACTAAACCCAAAATGAGGTCTAAAACTCCTTCTCCAAAAAGAACAAATAATCCTCACCCTCGGTTTAAACACAACAAACGAAAGAGAATCATGGTAGACAAAGTACCCTAACACCATCATCAATGTGGAATTATTCCCCCACCCCCACCCAAAGTCACCAGTGCCAGAAATACCCCACACACCGAACTCCGACACCACCACCCCCACCGCAACCTACAGACCTGCGCCACCCCTCAAAAAGAGCCCCCAGCGCCGTATGGGCCCCACCAGTAAGCGACCGAACAGCCCCCCTACGGAATAACAGTACAAAAATCAAATATAAGTACTCCGACGAGAGGCATCAAGCACACAAAACTCCTATACTCTGAGGCTTCACCAAAAGCAATTCACCAACAAAGCAAGTTATCAACTACAAAATGTTAGAAACAACACGTAGTAGGCAACTGACATACATTCATATCCAATTTCTAAGTCATAAGAAGATCTGTGCAAAGTGCAAAATGCGTATAATGAATTCTACTACAAGTAGTATTTGCTAAACAAATGAGTGTATAGAATATAAAAGAGTATAAATTAAGCTCGAGAAAATAGTGTAAGACACTAGAAATCCATTTGTTAGTTTATCTAGAAATCAAGTGAAAAGCCAGAAAATGTCAATTAGAACAATACTCATACATAGAGTGAATAGGATTCTCTACGTACCCTCTAAAAGGAAATCTTTTGTGTCCACATATAGTGAACTCACGTAGATGAAGAAAAGTGAGTTAGTAGGGTAATAATTAACATAGAAGTAGGGGGGGGAGGGGGGGGGGGAGGGGGGGGGGGGGGGGGGGGGGGATGGGGATTAGTTATACACCCATACTCAAGGGCCTGAGCGCCCGAAAGGCACAATTACTCAAATCACTATGGATGAAACAAACTCCTTTCGACTACGACATTCGCCTCGACTACATGTCTACAATGAACTACGTCTATCGAAACCGTCTTATCGAGTTTTAACTCCATTCTATTATGTTATCGTTACATATTAATCATCTTTCTCGCCTCGCAAACACTCTAAATCGTGACAATTAATTATTTCATCCGAAGTAATTGATCTATTCAATTAACAAGAAGTTTATTGAAAACGTCACTAAATCTGTGATAAATCCTCCCTCGGCTTGACAACTTGATTATCTCATCCGAAATAATCATAGTATTTTTAATTAGCGAAAGGTTAATTAAAATGTCAATCAAATTTCGTCAATCATCTCTAAACCCTCCTTTCGATCTAAAACTTCCAATTAATTATTTCATTGAAGATAATTTATGTCCACATAATTAAACGAAAGTTAATTAAATGTGTCAAGTATTTTTCTTTCATCCTCGACGTCACTTTCAAGAACTAGGCTAACTAAAAAATATTTACTATACTTTCGCGTATTTTTATTAATTGTATATTAATAAAATTAGTCAAAATTGAAAAACCAAGAAAAACTTGGTCGTCAGATAGGTGGCCCCCTTAACTCTAAGGGGACCGGCCATGTTAAAAAGGGCGGCCCCTTTATCACTAAGGGGGGCGGACACTTTAATTCGCCAAACAGCCTTCTCTTCTGCAAAATTCATTACCAAACACCCCCATTTTAACTTTTCTCTTCCCCTGTTACTGCTATAACGAACACACACAACCTCCAAACACCTAATCGATCAAAATTCGCAAGGGGCAAACACCAACAACTTGATTAACAACATCTATTGTGATAAACATGCCTCGAGCAATTGTTGGTGATACCTCCCGTACTAAATCATATATCCTTAAAGTATCCGAAATACCTAATTTTTCTCCCGTTCTTTCTCAATTCTATAAACCCATCAAAAACCGTTGCATTCACGAGGGCCGAGTCGTGGATCAACTCTATTACAAATCTAACGGCATTTAGCGATTGTTCGCCAACGTTCGCTTCAATTGCCTTTTCGAGATCAATGAGCCAATCGTTCCTTGATTTATTCTAGACTTTTATAGTCAAGTCAAAGGCCAAACTGATGAGTACGGTTATCTTCTAATCTCATTTATGATCCAACATGAATTCATCACTCTCTCACTAGCATAATTCAGTCAAAAATTCCATATAATGGTCAAGCCGTCTTCACGAATGAATGGGATCTTGCATCTCTTGCATATTCCCAAGAGACTGAGGGACCATATCATACCGATCTTCCTACTCCTGACGATATTCGTCGATTTCTCCAATTGGAACGTGTCGAGTTGAACCGCACCATCAAAAGCCAAAATGTCACTCTCACTCCTAATCAAATTCTTACCAAAGAATTAAGACAAGACATGAAGCGTTGGGAAGAACTCATTCGTGAGAATGTGTTCGGACTAGGAGGCCACCGGGACCATCTTCCGGCTAGTCTCGCTCACATGTTGTATTGTATTGTTGCCGAAGAACAATATAATCTTGCTTATTTCTTTGTCAAACGAATTGAATGTGCTCGGGCTACTCCAAATGCCAATCTTCCTTATGGCATGTTCTTGACTCGTCTTTTTCGACACGTCATGGAACATTATCCTCATCTTGACAATGGCATTTACAATGTCGTCGATAGGGTCATGCGTCCACTTGCCTTGAAACAAACTCGAAAACCCCGAAGTGATCGTGGAATGCCTAAAGCCCGTCACTCCGTCTCATCATCATCCGCCCATCATTATGGATCTTCATCTCACCATGGAGATGACGATGAAGATGATGATGCTTCTCGTGCTAGTACCCCATCTCTTACCACCTATCTTAACTCCCTTCGTCCACTTAATTACCAAAGATACGACATTCCTATTTCCTCTCAACATGATGATAATCTTCTCTTCGAGTGACAAACCGACTTGCTCAATCAAACACAACAAATCCATGAGGAAGTTAGAGGTGGATTGATTGAGTTAGTTTTTATATACGTAAAAATATATAATATAATATTCTAAAAGAGCAATTAAGAACTTTCCTTAAGTCTCCCTTAAGAAAAGCTCACTCTAAAAGATATATAATATAATATACGTATGTTTTCCGGAAAGTATGATTTCCCGGATCGTTTTCTCAACGATTTGA
>BQNB010162442.1:3214-14560 GCA_026074375.1 Tanacetum coccineum | reverse complement strand
TGCTTAACCAAAACACCCCCTTAAATCCTTTAAAACTATTTTTAGTTTATAAAAATGAGATTTAATTCCTAAACAAGTAAAACCAGATATTAATAAGCTAATAATAATCCTGATTAACAAATTTAAGCTACTGAATAAGCAGAAATCATAAAAAGACAAATATTCGTGAGAAGGATAAAAAGTTTTTTTTTAAAAGTTCTCAAAAAATTCTGAAAAAATTCCACAAGATCGTGTATGTTGGTGCATGAAAAAGTTGTAAAGGAAGTTTTTCTAAAATTGGATAGTTTTGCCGAAAAAAATTTATTAAAAAAAACGTTTGTGCATTAAATCGGTTTTTTGTGCATCAAAAATTCGTTTTTGTACCCAACTTCTTTTGACTTTTTGCATTAAAATTTTACTGCGCATCAAACTATAACAAGTCGAAAAATTTGTGCATCAAAATTTCTTTTTTTTGCGCATTAAAAAACGTATAAAAACTCAAAATTAGAAAAACTTCTTTTACAAAAGTTTTATGCACCAACATACCTGATTTAATATAATTTCACGGTAGACAGGGAGAAATAATCGGGTAAAATATCATCCGGGTCGGGTCAGTTTATACCACAGGGTCAGTTGACTCGGTTCCTCATTTTAGGTTTTGAGTGACCACACTGCAACCAAAACAAAAACAATGCTCCGATCACTCCTCCGCCGCCGCCACCACCACCTCCCACCACAACTACAACCATCGCACAACCACCCCATAAACCCATTTTCAAGATTCTTTTCATCACTAACTCAAACCCAAACCCCTGATCCAAACACCCTCCAAATAGCTGAATCCCTCTCCAATGAACTCACCTTTTCTATCCGTTCTTTACCCTTCGTTTTTTGAAAAATTCATTCTCGCTAATTCCTTTAAAAAAAAAAAACCTTAATGTGTTCCTATAAATATATAAAATATTAGAGTAGGGATCCATTAGAAGTAAATTATAAATAAGAAAATTGATGAAATGACTAAAAATCACATATGTAAGATGCAAGACCTTGCATTTAGCTGCATTTAATGGTGCTATTCATTTAGATGCACCATTTTTAGTTTCGAAAGATAATTTGATGTGTAGAATGTGCAAATTGATTTTCATGATTTTGGCACATGTAGAGGAACAAAAAACAAAAGAAATCATGAAATGCATCTAATATACATATATACATCTAATTAAAAGCTAGACAACACATTATGATGCATTATAATACATCTAAGATTATAGAGATGCACTAATTTAAATCGTGCATCTCGGATCTGCGTTATAATTACTCTTATCCTTCTATTTATGAAAGTTTCCTTTGATCCTAACTATATATATATATATATATATATATATATATATATATATATATATATATATATATATATATATGCAATTCCCCTTCTTAAAAACAAGGTTGAGATTCCTCAAGAAAAGGATGCTTTTTAATACCGGGTGTAGGTAACAAAAATATCTTTTTATCTATTTATTTTTTTTATAATCTAATTTCATCATGTTTTTAAAAATTTTGTGCTCTTTATTTCAACATCCAGTTTGATATATTTTTATGAATTATAAGTTTTTTACATTTTTAGTTGGTTTATTTTAATTTGATTTAAAATTTTTACAACCATAACCTTAGTTTGAATACACACCGGATTCGTAAAAATTATATATACTTTTGGAGAGAATGTTTGATGGGTAAGAGAGTGCGAGTCTCTTTTTACATGTGAGAATAATGATGTTAATATTGTGTTGCGGTAAAGCTACGAGAAACCCAAACAAACACATACAACGAACACGTATACATTCGAAGTGTTGTGAAACGAATTCATTAAACGGGTAAGGAATTACGGGGAGAGTTTAGTTAGCAATTTTTATTGCCGCCGCTATGCGCGGGTATCTGACTAGTTATTTATTATATACAAAGAACCCCCTTATTTGCTGTAGCAGCCTAGAAAAAAGACACGTTGGATTGGAATAGTTTGTCACTGTTACCCTGCATCAAGATTCAAGCCCCTAAAGAATTGAGTTGCTATAGTGTTGTTGATTTTCGAGTGTATTTAAGCCAACAAAAAGTTATAAGAGGCCTCGGTGTAGTAACGCCGGCAACGGCGTTGTCCGGCGTTACTACACCCCACCAACGCGTTGCCCAACGGCGTTGGCCGGCCAACGCGCGTTGGGGTGTTTTAAAAAAAAAAAAATTCATTTTACCCCCCTAACGGCTATAATTTAAATTTTACTCTTTCCCCTCAATTTCGAAATGTTTCATTTTAGCCCCTAACGGCGGAGTATTTTATTATAAAAAAAAAATTAAAAATTTTTCTTTTTACCCCCCTAAGAAGGCCTGATTAAAAAAAAATAATTCTTTTACCCCCCTATCAACTCTTTATTATAAACACTTATTAAATACAAAATCACATACAAAATTCACCACAAATCTTCAATACATACATACATTTTTTAGCTATTAAAAAATATGTCTGAATTTCCCTAACAACAGTTCTGAATCTCCTTCAACGGGTCGATGACGCCGAGGAACAGTTTCAACAATACCAAAAGAACTAATAAAGCTTTTTTGTTCGATGGGCAACAATCACAATCCTTAACCGTGATTTTGTTAATCTACAACACAAAACCCACAACTTCATTCCACTCAGTTCTTCCAAACCTCACTCAACCTCAACAAGTAGATCGACATAAAAAGGGCAAACGCGTGCAAGGAAAAAATGGCCCGAAAGGGTATATAAAATGCTTGATAAGTCGGGCCACAAGAGCCGGTCGCAGCGGGGCCGTTGGCTACGCGGTCGGAAGATTGAATTGCTTGCAACATGTTACAGTCGGCCGTTTGTTTCCTGAAGATAATATGTCGGCAAGGTCAAAAAATGCTTGAGATGTTTTTGGTATTCGGGTTTTGATTCGAGTTTCAATTCCAATAAATTTTTCAAAACAGTTACGAAGGATATGTTGGACTGAAGTAAATGGCATGAGTTGAATGCCAATTGCCAAAAGTCAACGCCCGCGTCAATCGGGCCTAACGTTTGGGGGATAAGTGGCAGGAAAAACGATGTGATTATTGAAACGGGCTCAAAGTATTTACCGTGACGAACATAGAGGGGGTCGGTTTTCTCTAAAATGAAAAGATGCTTGGGCCGTTTTGTGATTCACCGAAATGGGACGCTCCGGAACAAGTTGACTTACCGGAGACGTACCCGGGGCTAGCCAGGAGGATCTATTCGGTCTACGATGCTCGGACACGTCGCCCGGCACAAACAACGGGCCGCCAAGGAATGCAAATCCGACGCCACGGCTCGAGACGGTGAAGTAGCGCGTCGGCCCAATTGGGGAGCTAATGGGAGCAGGAGCTTCGTCTGAAACGGGAGCCGTCCGAAAGGGCTTTCGAAGCATCAAGCGAAAAAGACCGCACAAATGCGGTTGGAGGAGTGAGGTTTTAGTACTAGCACCAAGGTTTTGACGAAGTCGACGCCTATTGGATCAAGTAGGCAAAAAATTGATCAAAAACAAAAAGAAAATGATTTGGGTTGTTTGTCTGAGGACGACGAAGACGAAGACGAGTAGTTTTTTTTTAATTTCGTAATGTTTTTTTTTAATTTCGTAATGTTTTTTTTAATTTCGTAATGTTTTTTTTATTTCGTAATGTATTTTTTTTTAATTCTTAATGTTTTTTTTAATTCGTAATGTGTTTTATTTTATGTAATTTGTATGTTTAATTATGAATGAAATGGTTAATTTGTTAAAAGAATGAAATAATTGTTTAGGGGGTTTTATGAAAATAAAGAGGTGAGTGGTGTTATTTGGTGTTATGATTAGGGGAGTGGTGTTGGTGTTGGTGTTATGCTGATGTGGCGCTGACGTGGCAGCAAAAACTTGGTGTTGCCAAGTTACTACACCTAGGGCTCTAACTCTCACTTTTATCATTTCCTTTTTATTTATTTCTCTCTCACTTTCATCCTCTAAATTTCAACCATCATCTTCCATTCTCAGTAACATCCATCTTAGTTTTCATTCTTAGTATATGTTTTTTTCTAACAAATTTAATTTTTGTAATTTCTACAGGCTTCATTGATTTTGGCTTCAATGACCAATAATGTTGTCTTGGTAACGTCCTTTTGAAGAGATACGTACGATATCAACTATTGGTGTGTAAGATAAGTGATTTACTTTTTGTTTTGTTTATACAACTTATGTCTTTAAATAAGTAATATATATATTTAAGTTTGGTTACTTGTTTTAGTTTTTAATGTTGGTATATATCTATCTATCTATCTATATATAACCTATGTAAAAAAAGGTTTTTGATTTTTTAATCTTGAAGCAAAAAATTGAGAAAAAGCCACCTGAATAATAAGAAAATTATCAACGGCTGTCCTTTAATTCTCTCACCTCACATTTAATTTTTACCAAAAACCCATCAAACAAAAAAAACACAGGCGTGTCACTCGAGCATCTCTCTCCCTTTCAATCCAATGAGTTAAGATCAACATAGACCCATTATTTGTCATAGATCCAATGAACCAATCATAGCCACTTATTTTTTCATCAAAAATAAAAAAACTCACTTTCCACCTCTTTTTTAAAAATAAAATATCTTACAAACGGTAAATCGTCACACGACAAAAAATACACCATCACGACGAGTATTTTTTTATCTTTCAATAGACGGGTGACACGATATACTTTCGATGAACTTTTTTTCGATTTTTTTTTTCAGTCACGAATTGCGAAAATCATATATGATTCGTATAACGAATCATATATGATTTCATGAAATCATATATGATTTGTGATTCTAACGAACTTTTTTTCAATTTTGTTTCAGTCACGAATTGCGAAAATCATATATGATTCGTATAACGAATCATATATGATTTCATAAAATCATATATGATTTCATAAATCATATATGATTTCATGAAATCATATATGATTTCATGAAATCATATATGATTCGTTATACGAATCATATATGATTTTCGCAATTCGTGCCTGAAAAAAAAAATCGAAAAAAAGTTCCTCGAAAGTATATCGTGTCACCCGTCTACTGAAAGATAAAAAAATACTCGTCGCGATGGTGTATTTTTTGTCGTGTGACGATTTACCGTTTGTAAGATATTTTATTTTTAAAAAAGAGGTGGAAAGTGGGTTTTTTTATTTTTGATGAAAAAATGAGTGACTAAGATTGGTTCATTGGGTCTATGACAAATATTGGGTCTATATTGAACTTTTGGCTCAATCCAATTCTTAAACATACATCGTTGAATCAAAAACTTTAATCCATTTCTGGAAGCAATAAGTATCACAAATCATCTTTTAATTAACCAAAGCATAAGTTTCACTAAATCATACTTGGATTTAACTTATTATACCATATATTTAACAATTGGCCCCTTTTATTTTTATTGTTGATTAAGATTGATTCTTGTTTTTTTGCGTTTTTATTTGAGCATTAAAAGGGAGCGTGTTCCGGTGTAATAGGCGGGTCGATTATTGTCGGCAAATGATTACAACGACCTAATTGATGTCTGCTTCGTGATACTATCAATTGCAGGTTATCAATTTTATTTTGATAATTTTTTTCTCAATTACATGTTTTACTTTAACCTGGTCGTGTTTATGGAATTTTTGTTACCCATCATTGAATTGTTTTATGTTTCATATGTGACTAAGTTGTAAGTTTTTTTGTTAGTAATTGAGAATATGATTTATGCACACCATGTGTTTGATGAAATGTAAGTGAGAATAGGATTTTTTTTAACTAAATTCGGTTATGAACTTTTTGTCTTAGTGTTGGTTCGCAGTATAACTTCAAATCAATTGTGGGAAAATAAAGTCTTCACCAAGTGTTTTGAAAAGAGGCGTTTCATTATGTATAAAACTTATATTTTAGGTTGAAATTGTAGGAAGAGTCTTCCAAGAGGGGAATGGCTTACGTGATCACAATGGTTGCTGAGTTTGATGAGTACATGAAGGACTGGTTTTACCTTCGAGAGGGTTCTGTTTTCTCAAAGTAATAAGTGCCCCTTTTGGTATGTAACTTTTTTTCTTTGTTGGATAATGTTTTGATAATGTTTGAGTATCGAATGTAAATTTGTATTACCATCTTATGAATTTTATCTTGCTAATAAACTTATGATATGACTGTTTTTTAACAAGTGATAATTTTCCTTTTTATTATCAAAAAAGTTGCTATATATTTGATTTTTAGGAGGGGGGAGAGTACCTGGAAATGAAAGATTTGGGATAACTTTTGATCTTGTGGAGCAAATACATTATATGTATGTTATAAATGTGAAAGCGAAAAATTTACCACCGAAAACATGTAATTCTGATAGTCTACCTGATGCGTATGTCGAAATTAAGCTTGGTAATTTTGTAGCTTGTACTAAGCATAAAATAGCTCGAATCCTGAGTGGCACCAAGTTTATGCATTCCCTAAAGATCGTATTCAGTCGTTAAGTCTAAAACTTGCTGTGAAAGATAAATGTGATGAATCTGAGGGTGATGCAAATTTGTTGGGTGGAATTTCTTTTGATATTGGATAGCCCTTTAGCTGCTCAATGATATCGATAGGAGTAACAATTCGTTAGGGGAGTTAATGGTGTCTGTTTGGATGGGTACACAAGCTGATGAGTCATTTCCTGATGCATGACATTTGGATGCACTTTTGCCTTTTGGTTAATGGTGATGGTGTTAATAACGTGCGTTCGAAAGTGTACTTGTCGCCTCGTCTTTGGTATGTTCGTGTTCATGTGATTGAGGGTCAAGAGTTACAAAATAACAATCGTGAGGTTTTTGTGAAAGGTGCGGTTATGAACATGGTTTTGAGGACTAAAATGTTGGTTAGGCCGAATTGGAATGAGTATTTGATGTTTGTTGTAGCGGAACCGTTTGATGAGCAGTTGGTTTTAAGTGTGGAAGAAAAGAACGGTAATAGGGAAGAAGTTATTGGTAAGTGTTTTATTCCGTTACATAATGTGGAAAAACGGATGGATACACGAGCTGTTAGTAGCAAATGGTACAATCTTGAGAAACATATTCGTGGTGATAATGGGGAGGTTAGTGTGGTTATGATGAATAGTAAGATTCACATTCGGGTCTGTTTGGATGGGGGTATCATGTACTTGACGAGTGACTCAGTATAGTAGTGACTTAAGACCGACTCATAAGCTACTGGGGTCACCGAGCATAGGTGTACTTGAGTTGGGAATCTTGAATGCTAATGGTTTGACACCAATGAGATCAAGAAACTCGCGTGGGGCAGTTAATGCTTACTCTGTAACAAAATACAGGCGTAAATGGATCCGAACAAGAAATGCAATCGAGTCACTAAACCCCAACTGGAATGAGCAGTACACTTGGGAAGTCTTTGATCCGTGTACTATTGTCATAGTTGTGGTATTTGACAACAATCATTTGCAAGGTGTGACAATGTTGGTGGAAGTGGAGTTAAAGATTCAACAATCGGTAAAGTAAGAAACAGGCTATCGACACTTGAAATAGATTGTGTGTATACTCATTCTTATCCTTTGATAGTGTTGCACACTTCTGTTGTAAAGAAGATGGGAGAAATCCAGTTGGCGGTTCGATTTACTTGTGTCTCATTGGCAAATCTAATGCAAATGTACGCCCAACCTTTGCTAGCAAATATGCATTACATACATCCGTTAAGTATCTTTCAACAAGACATTTTAAGGCACTAAGCGACTTAGATTGTGGCGATGAGGTTGAAACGGGCTGAGCCTCCTTTGAGAAAAGAATCGGTTGAGTATATGCTTGATGTTGATTCGACTATGTGGAGTTTGAGAAAGAGTAAGACTAATTATTATCGGCTCATTGAGGTTCTTTCTAGTGTGGCATTGTTTGTAAGTGGTTCAATCACATTTGCAGCTGTACTAGACCATTTTGTATGGTTCTGGTGCATGTTTTGTTTCTAAGTGTTGTTTACAATCCATAAATGATCATGAGCTCGATTATGCTATACTTGATCGTGATTAGGGTTTGGAGGTACAAATCAAGACCGAGACACCCTCCTCACATAGATATTAAGCTGTCTTATGGTGATCGTTTAACGAGTGACGAGTTAGATGAAGAGTTTGACAGTTTTCCAAGTTTAAAAAATGGTGGCGCATTGAAAATAATGTACGACAGGCTTAGAAGTGTGGGATTAAGGATTTAAATTGTGGTTGGTGACTTGGCTACTCAGGGGGAGAGGATCCAGAACTTAGCATTTTTTATAATATAAATATGATTGGATAAATGAGTAAATAGTTTGAATGGTTAGATTCAAGTTAGGAATTATAGCATATCATTATCAGTATATATATCATATTTATGTGTTAATTAAGTTAATGGATTTGTTGGCATTTAACACCAATATTTTACTATGATATAATTTTTTAACTAATTCTTGTCCTCTTAGGGTGTTTTAGAGGCAATCAAAATCAGTTGTGCTGGATATCCTACCCGCCATCCCTTTTTTAAGTTTATTAACCGTTTTGGACTTTTAGCACCATAAACCTTGACAGGAAGGTGTGGTGCGTGAACTTATGTTGATTGTATTATCAGTAAGGCTTCGTAATGTGAGTATATAAATAATTTTGACTTTAATTTACTGCTTATGCAGTAATTTTGGAGCGTCGTCTAAGGGAAAAAGATGCAAGATAGCAAAGTTTTGGTTCAAACAAAATGATGGAGGACGGTTATTTTATATAACCCTGTTCATGGGTGAGTACACCACATATTTACAATTATGTTAATTGTCTCATATCTTGGTCCTTCTTTTAAATGTCCCAGCTTCTAAAGTGTCACGGCTACAACCATTAATCGGCAATAATATTTTCAGAAAGTAGCTGTAGCGCCGCACCATCGAGAGATACAAGGAAAGCTTAGTATCTACAGGTTAGCATGTATTCGATTCATTTTAATTGTCTCACATGTTAGTCCCTCTTGGTAGTATGTAGTTACTGTGCCGACGAGAAGAAACTCATGCTTTGCCTACAAAGGAGCGCAAGTCACCAATGTTAATTTTATGTATAGATTTCAACAGTTCTATTATTATATTTAGTTTTTTTTACATGTTTTTGTTTATTTAACTTTCAACATAATGACATGATACTTGCTGAAACTGAAATTTGTAGAAAAGGGTAATGCTACATGATCCTAAGTGTTCACTATTTCCCTTTCTTGAATGTCGCATTTCTTATCTGATCTTGGTTTTTTCATTGGTTTTAACAGGAAGTCGAGCTGGAACCTCACAATGCATCCCTATGTTTAAAGGTAAACGTAAGTTCTCGGGACAAATATGCATTTATAAACATGAGAGTATAATAAAAATAGCTAATCTGTGAATGAATATGTTGACAACTTATGAGCTTTCCAAAACTTTAAGTCCAAAAACGACCAAAATAAGCTAATTCAAACACTCCCTAAGACTTCTCTGCTATTATAAGGTTTGCAGGTACCTAAATCGTATAAACAACACATTGATCTCTGTGCATACACATACCTAAATCGATCCATTATTATGGAAACGGGTCAAACTCAGTTGATGTTTTAGATATGATAAAACTAAAAAAATTCACCAGCTTGTATAAATGTTAGTTTTTGTTTTTAGGTCATATCATATTAGAGTTTAGTACTTTTCTTTTCTGCGTAAAAAGCGATAGTTTGTGATAATGGGTAAACTGAATTATGACAATAAACATGTAAGATGGAAGAAAATTTGTGAAAGAATGAAGTACCTTCAGGATTCAGTCCCAGGGTGTAACAAGATCACAAGAAAAGGTGTGATGCTTGATAAAATTAATTACTAATTATGTCCAATCCCTTCAAAAGCAAGTAGAGGTAATTAATAATAAATCATATCATTAGCCATTTTTAATTTGTAATAAACTGCATGCTCTAAGCTGCAAAAATGACGCCTTTTTTGTTACTGATTTGCACAACGAACATAGAACCTGGATCACCGAGTAAGTTAAATATCTGTGTGTATCATTTTGTTAAGGGATAACTAAAGAATATGACCTTTTTGTACTCTATCATACATCTATGTAAATCTTGCACCTTTTGAGTTTTTCATGGTGGTTGTGGTTGATATTAAGCAATTCCTTACACCCCTTATATTTAAGCACTGAAACTGATTATTGTCGAATTGTGGTTGCAAACACCTTGACACATATAATGTTTCAACATCCACATAAATGTATGTTCTAATGTTTTTCAAATCTTTTGTGGTGACAGTGAGAGAACCGAATGTCATGTATCAAACCACAAGTGATATTGATATACTCGACGATGGTTATAGATGTAGAAACTATGGGCATAAAGTGGTCAAGGCAAATCCTAATCCAAGGTAAAGAAAAGTTTACTACATTTTCGCTTCATTATATTAAATGGTAAAATCTTGGTTTCTAATTTGTAGTCTGTACTATTGGTTTAATGTATGCATGAGTTACTGTAAATGCACAAACACAAATAGAAACAAAGCTGCAAACGCAAAGTACATTATGGTGTGCGTATTTTGTGGAGTAGATGTACATTATGGTGTTTGGTTTTAGAGACTCGCTCTGCCATATTTAAGTTTACAAACTTGACTTCTATATTATAAGGATGTAGTATTCAGTAGACTTAATCTGAACAGTTGAGAATGATTGCAAAATGAGATTGTGTGTTGTCACTGTTTTATTGCAAGGAATGTATTGGTTCTTGGAGTAAAGGTAGTATTGAAAACTTATCATTTGTGTACCTGTTAGGCATTATGCAGATAATATAGATTTGTGTACCTATTGAGCAATATTTTTTTTAACTTCAAGTTTTGTGAACTTTTAGTTATAATGTTTATCTGTTGTTTGTGTTTGGAAGGACGATAATGAATGTAGCTTCTACTAATGCAACTCTTTCTAACGCGACGATAAGAATTTGGAATATCTGCACAAAGCCTTTGGCTCCAAGCTATGTGCTGATGACATAACCTCTAAATTAGTGTGTGTTGGTCAACCAACGCTTAATTCTAAAAAAAACATTGAAACAATGTTGTTTTTAAAATGATAACATAAAACAGAAATCAGACCAATTTATCTAAATGATATGTAATAGTTGGAACAACCAAAAACAATATCGAACAACTATCAAATGTTTTTTTTCCAACAATACCTTAAAGCTCCTCGCCCAACGGGCGGGCCTTGAAACTAGTTTGAAATATATACATATATACATATATATACATATATACATATATATACATATATATATATATATATATATATATATATATATATACATATATATATATATATACATATATATATATACATATATA
>BQNB010162441.1:0-14561 GCA_026074375.1 Tanacetum coccineum | reverse complement strand
TCGTGCTTCCGTTTTTCAGTTTAATTTCGTAATTTTTAGGATTTTCTTAAACGTTTTTATTTGTTATCGTTTAATTTGACTTTTTCACACTTCCAATTCAATTCTCTCCTTCAAACTCAAATCTTCGATTGTATCGATTTTCCATTCCAGCCTCGTTGGGGATAAACGACCCGGGAACACTCTATACTACTTCTCGGTATCATTGATCTTGTTGATTTTTAGACTTATATATATATTTTATATTTTATTATATATTATATATATTTATAGTGTGAATCTCACCAATCATTACTCCTTAGCTTTAGCGGTGGAGATGTGTATCCTTGCCAAGTTTATGATAGAATACTCGTCACGACCGAGCAATTGAGCGAATTAGTTACATGTTACCACATAGATGAGTTGAGTGATTTGAGTGTTTTTATCTTCCTATTTCGTGAGGTGTTTGGTTGTGTACTTATAATAGATCAAAAAAGTGCTTTAACGGAAAATATCCTTAGGGATACATTTTTATAACTTCTAAAGGCTACTTGGGGACAAGTAGGATTCAAGTGAGGGGATATTTGATGACATCAAATAACGTCTATTTTATAGCATAATTTATCCCACGATATTAACCCATTTTGTATAGTTATTGCGAAGAATTGTTACGTAATCGTTTATATTTGAGAATTGCAGTAATTATAGAGTAATTGGTGAAAGTTAGCAAAAGGCGCGCATTCTGGAGCTTAAATAAAGATATTTTGAAGATTACTATTCTGAAGACCAATACGCCGTATCCATCAAGGAAGATACGGCGTATCCGTGCCTGCACTCACCAAAGACCACAAAGGAATAAAGCTCAATACGCCGTATCTAGAAGACCAATACCCCGTATTGGAAATATGAAATGAATATAATATTCTGGAAGATATCCAGCGTGGTCCCTACTAAAAAAAAATCCCCTATACGCCGTATCCAATCCTTGGATACGTCGTATCAAACTGACTTCCAGACCCTATAAATACAAAACTTAAAAACGAGTTTTAAGTGTGCTAAATTATATTCTCGTCATCTAAACCATAAAAGTTGATTTTCAGAGGAGAAAAAGAGCAGAAAAGGTCGAGCAACGCATTCCAATCCATCGAAGACAAGGTGTAATTTCTTATACTTTTGTAATCGTTCAGTTTTTGGTATCATTCGTTAACTCGGTTAGTTTACCTTTGCTAAAACAATTACTCTTGTATTAGTTATGATGTTTGAAGGCTAATACCTCGGGTATTAACCATTATTATGAAGATCTGAATGTTTGGTATTTTTTTATCTCGATTTCTTGATTTATCGCTGAATGCTTGTTTATGTTTATCAATTTATACTTGTTTACGCACTTTTGTATGCGACCTATCATTCAACTAGATCTAGTGATACGGACAAAGTAAATCTAGAGTCTAGGATAGCTCTCCATATAGTAATTTATACATTTAGAACCATAGGATCAAAAATATTGTCCTTCTAAATATGTGTCTAGGATACGCTTCGGGCTTAACTAGTTAATTAGATATTGCCAATGCTTTATTGATCGTGTTGACTAGTAGGTGACCTAGATAACTCAACAAGTAACGTTCTGATTCCATTAGATAGTTGGACAAGTGGACTACTAGTGTATAAATCACCACTAAGCGGTAAGTAGGTAAAGTCTTTATGAGCTAGGGTTTAACAAGATCACCATTGCTTTAATCCCTAAGATAGATTATAATCAGAAAATAAGAATGCTTTATGTGGATGCTTTAATTGTGACAGAATTAATATGTCTAGGTCTAAGGATGATGTAACGCCTAAGTCTTAAGAATGATATGCCACCTCGAAAGAAGAAACCATTGCACTTAATAAACAAACCAACTTTCAAATCGGATTAATAATGGTTAGTATAGTTTTCTTATATTTGGCTCGACCGCTTTTTTATCTTTTGTTTATTAGCTCGCGTGGGTTAAAGTACCTTGAATTGATTGTAGTCACCAACCAAACCGTGCTAGTCTCTTAGGCTGAAAACCCCCTTTTTCCGTTAGAATTAGGATTAAAAATGACATAGGTTTAGAATAGGATAGAATTAACACAGATTAGATAACCAAGATATTAATTAAATTGAAAGATTTAACCTCGCTTCATGTGTTTGACACCCTACTTACCACGAAACTACCACTGATCGGGTACACTGCCTGTTAAAGTGTTATTTTTAGTTTAGTCAGAAAAATATAAATTTAAAACTTGAATCATAAAAATATACACCACACAACGACACATCAGCACACTACTTAGGGAGTGATAGACTATGTTCATTCAGACTGATGGGGTCCGTCTCAAGTGGAATCATTGGGAGGCAAGAAGTATTTCTTATCTATTGTTGATGATTATTCCAGGAGGGTATGGGTTTATATCCGCAGGTTCAAACACAAAGCATTTAAAAAGTTCAAAGATTAGAAGCAGTTAGTAGAGAATCAGACTGGGAGGACGGTTAAGAAGCTGAGGACGGATAATGGTATTGAGTTTCGTAAACGGGAGTTTGAGCAGCTATATGTTGAGAGTGGGATAGCTAGACATCTGACAGTTGTCGGGACGCTGCAACATAATTGGTTAGCAGAAAGTATCAACAGAACTCTCATGGATAAGGTACGCTGTTTATTGATTCAGTCTGGATTGCCCAAGACCTTCTGGGCGGAAGCGACATGTACGGATGCATATCTTATCAATAGGTAACCATCGACAACGATTGAGAAAAAGACACCTATGGAGATGTGGTCGGGACATCTAAGTGATTATGGGATGTTAACAATTTTCGGCTAGTCGCATATTCACACGTTAAACAAGGTAAGCTCGAGCCAAGAGCGGTAAAATACGTTCTTATGAGGTATCCTAAGGGTGTAAAGGGGTACAGGCTATATAGGCTTGATGATGAATCACCTAAAATAGCCAATACCATGAACGTGGTATTCAATAAAAGTATCATGTACAAAGAAACATTGAAGGATTCTGGTGTGGGTATTGATAAGTCTGTTGAGGAATTACAGGTTGAGGTGGAACTGCAGAGGTTAAATAATCATACGCTTGAGGAAGATCAAACAGGTCAGGAAGATGTCGATGATGAAGATGCAGGGGATCAAGAGACTGACCAGACACCGAATCTCACAGATTATTAGTTGGTTCAGGATAGAGAACCAAGGATAAGAACGCAACCTTTGAGGTTTCGAGATGAGAGTAATATGGCTGCTTACACGTTTGTTGTAGCTAAGGAAGAAGATACTCATGAACCATTGAAATACCAAGAGGCAGTTGCTTGTGAAGACAGTTCTAAGTGGAAAGCTGCTATGAAAGAAGAGATATATTCTTTAAGGAAGAACAAGACCTGAGAGTTAGTGGATCATCCAGCTGGGAAAAAGTTGGTGAGCTGCAAATGGTTGTTCAAGATAAAGGAAGGGATTGAAGGTGTTCAAAAGCCAAGGTACAAGGAAAGGTCGATGGCTCATAGATTCACACAAAGGGCAGGTATTGATTACAATGAGTTATTTTCTCTGGTAGTTAGACACACATCTATTCGGGTTATACTTGCATTGACTGCGTGTAAAGATTATGAGCTGGAGCAGCTTGATGTAAAGACGGCATTTTTACATGGAAATCTTGAAGAAGTGATCTACATGAGGCAGCCACCGGGATATGAACAAGGTAACAAGGTATGTTTGTTAAAGAAATCTTTTTATGGTTTGAAGCAGTCACCTAGACAATGGTATAGGAGGTTTGATGAGTATATGCTGAGCAACGAGTTTAAGCGTAGCAGTTACAACAATTGCGTATATTACAGGAGTTATGCACCAGGTGAGTATATCTATCTATTGTTATATGTATACGATATGCTGATTGCTTGTAAGAGCAAGGTTGAGATTGGGTCTACCAAGTCTTTGCTTAAAAAGAAGTTCGACATGAAGGAGCTCGGGGAAGCAAAGAAGATTCTTGGTATGGAGATCGTTAAAGATCAGAGTCGCAAGATTATGAGGGTGTCATAATCTGGGTATATTTGTAAGATTTTGAATAATTTTAGAATAGAAAATAGGAAATCGGTTAAGATGTCATTGGGTGGGCACTTCAAGCTGTCGTTGAAAGATGGCCCGATAAGGGATTATGATGTTAAAAGGATGAGTAAGGTGCCGTATGCAAATGCGGTTGGGAGCTTAATGTACTTGATGGTATGCATGAGGCCAGCCATAGCGTATGCGGTAAGTATATTTATCAGATATTTGGCGAATTCGGGCAAAAATCATTGGGAAGCAGTGAAGTGGATTTTAAAATATTTGCGGGGCACTATAAACGCCAGATTGATGTACGGGACCGATCGTGGCAACCATGTGGACGTAACAGGTTTTGTTGATTCAGACTACGCTAAGGATCCGGATAAAGGTAGGTATATCACTAGTTACATATTTTTAGTACACGGATGTGTTGTAAGCTCCAAGCAACGCTACAACACGTGGTGGCTCTCTCAACTACAAAGGCGGAGTATATGGCCCTTACGGAGGCTGTGAAGGAACCTATTTGGCTAAGAGGACTCTTGGAAGAGTTGGGCGTAGAGCTTAACACTGTGACAGTTAATTGTGATAATCATGGCGTGATTCACTTATCGCGGAATCATGTTTTTCATGAAAGGACTAAGCACATCAATGTGCACTATCTCTTTATCAGAAAAGTCTTGGAAGCAAAGACGGTTAAATTTCTGAAGGTGGGTACTAAACACAATGATGTGGATGCCTTGACGAAGGTGGTACTTGGACTCAAGTTACAATACTGCTTGGAGTTGCTGAATGTTGGTATAGGCTAATATAAAGCCTAAGGTAGAAATTATTACGATATTAGAGTATATATTAGCTTATTACGAAGTCTAGGGGTTAAAGTGTTAAGTTTAGCTAGGGTCATTGGGTTTGTTTATTCTCGGGCCCAACCCGTTTGCATTCACAGCCGACTTAGGGTATTAGGAGTCGGTGTTTTCTTCCCCCCATCTCTATAAAAGGAGGTGAAGGGGGGGGGGGGGGGGGGGGCTTTGTACATTAATTTTTTTCCGGATTACTAATCAAGAAGCCCGGCCCCCACAAATGTAGGGGGTTATTATCTTGTGCTTCTTTTCTTACTTTTCTGTCGATACATAATCAGCTGCTGCTGGTGTGTGAATTTTATCTTCAAGATCGGTTTATTCGGCTCTAGTTTCCAGGTGGTAGGCTGTAAATACTACAGGTTGTCATGTTAGAATGAAATATAGCATTCACATACAAGGACGGAGCTTAACGAGTTTTGTTATGGAGGACGAACTGAAAACATTTATTTTAATAGGGCTATATATACTACTATGAAATTTTTGTATAAACATAGTGACTAAAATCAAATATAAAGTTATAAATTATACTTTAGGTCGAAATTTGGAGGGGGGGGTGGGGGGGGAGGGGGGGGGGGGGGGGGGAGGGGGAAGGGGTTGGGGGCACAACCCCCCTCGGTCCCTTCTAAGTTTCGTCCCTGATCACGCATGTTGTTTAGTATGATATAATGAACGTTGAAAATGAATGAAATATGACAAAATATTCCATGTCGTAATGGAATGAAAAAAATAGAAAGTAATTTTGTAATGAAATTGGTGGTTACAAACGTAAAAGAATAAACCGATGAATAAACAAAATATTTCATTCATTTGTAATAATTCATTCCATCTCAACTTTGATTCATGCATACTAAAGGCTACGATAAGCTGATTAAAAAGAAGGGTCAGAAACTGTCATATCATATACTAGTTTAGCCGCGTACATTTCCTTTTCAAATAATCTACAAAGCGGAATTACATCCGTTTACATTATGTACGTCATGATCTATTATTGATACCTTGGGCCACTCTTGCTTATACTCCATGTTTTCCGCCACTCAAATCCAAATTCTGGATTTCAAATTCTCAATCATGATTGTCTGATTCATATTCAATTGATGTCATTTAGTAACGAATATATTATTAATTATTTACAAAAAAAACAAATTTTCAGTGAAATTTAAATAATCGAGCCTACGAAAAATCAATATGTCGGTTTCCAAACAAATTTGCTTCATCTATAAAGAGTTTTCTTTCGACATATCGTGTTACCACATAATCAGCATATATAAGCCGAAAAGTTTCAAAATAAATGAGTTTATGAGACATGTCATATTCGTACAAAATAAAATTAATCGTCATGGCTCTTGTCACATAACAATAGCACCATAAATTTCAAATTTAAATGTCATATTCTAACTTAGTTGGTACAAAGACAAGTATGATTAATACATTCTTGCACAAGTCAAATGAGATATCAAGTAGAAGTCTTTCCAACAATCGTGACCTTTCTTAAAAGCCCAATTTCATGATGTATACTGGTCAAGAAATCACCAAATTAACCTTTATTAATAAAAAGCATAGTCAATAATAGGGTGAGCAAAACGGATCGTGGATAGGACTGGATCAAAAAACCGTCCCGAATCGGACCGGACCGAACCTACTTCGGTCCGGTCTGCGTTCCATCCTTTTCCTTATTTTTGGTCTTCGGCCTGGTTTGTCCGGTTCGGTTTTACAAAAAACCCGGCAATTATGCCTTGTTGGATTGGACCTGACCAAACCGCATACCGAATCGGACCGGACCATTTCGGTCCAGTCTTCGGTCCGTGTTTTGGCCAAGGTCGATTTCGATCCGATTCGATCTTATTCGGTCCGGTTCGATTTTCGAACTGTGAGCACCCCAATCAATATTAGAGATAGACCTTAAAAAGATAATGTGATTATCACCAAACTTATTTTAATATGGATATAAATTATTAATAGTTTAGTGGTTAACTTTTTATGTTTATTTATTTATTTTATTTATTATTTTTTTATATTTTTGTTTATATTATAAAGCTGTAAGATTGAAAATACGGGACAAAGAAATATAAAGTTAAACAAGTTAAATGTATCAAACTGACTAAAGGTAGAGAGTTTAAAATTGGTCAAGACTCTCTAGTTTATGGCCACTTCTCTATGGTGTTGCTTCATTGAAGTTGCTTCAATAATAGGCTCACGATTTGACTTTGATCGTTATGGACTAGAACCAAGATCAAGTCCTAGACAAGCGGACCTTATTTTAACAGCCGAATTAACAGTAATAATGAAAATGGTCCCCTCTTTAGTGAGATTATACGAGCAAATATCTGAACCAAAATATGTTATTACAATGAATGCATGTATGCTGATAAAAAATTGTGTTATACTGTAAACAAAATGTTAAAAGGGATGAAGGTTATAAAAAGTACGAAACATGTAAGACATTTTACTAATAACACATCTCATTTTGTGATGCTTTTGTAAAAAGTACGACATGGGGTGAGGGTTGTAAACCCTAATATGTTGTAAGCATGACGTTTAGTAACACAGTGGGAACAAATGTGTACGTGAAAGAGAAATAAACATGAAAATTCATGATCGAAATTAAAGTGAATAAAAAGTACACAAATGTTTACAAAAAGAGAGAAACAAATTGGCTTAAGTTTCCGCGTAGAAAGATAAACAAAACAAAAATAGCTTGTATTTGGTTTTCCACCTATTTTCCAATCATTTTTTGTAAACTTTCTTTGGTTTTAAACATTTTTTTGTCGACAAACTTTTGTACATACAGTGCTATAATATATGCAAACTAGGTTTGGGCATTATAGATCGTGAAACGGATCAAATTGAGCAGGGCCGGATATTGGGGAGTGCGACAGGTGCATTCGCACAGGGCCATCACCAAAGAAGGGCCACCAAAAGTTGAAAATTTGTGTTATATATGTATGCATAATTTTGTCATTATCCGAGTACAATGTAGTAATTTGTATGAAAGAAGGAGTATTATTCGTTTATACGTTTATTTTTTGTATTTAGTGAGGCCTCCGTATAGTAATGGCACAGGGCCACCGAAATCAATGAGACGGCCCTGAAATTGAGAAACCGGACTGACTAGACGGGGCCAAACATGTTTCACTCTTGTCCTCGTCCAACATTTTCCTCATTCTCGGTCTAGTTTGGTCCGAATCAATTTTACGCACAACCGACTATTATGCTTTGTTATACCGGACCGAAGCAACAAACATACCGGACCTGAGCCGAAAGTTTCGTTCTAATCATCGGTCCGGACTTATTGGATCAAATAAATTATACACACCCGAACAAACACAATACACAAAACTCGACGCAACCAAGTTGTGTTATGCATGTATCATATTAGAGATAAGATAAAGACCCCACATATTTCTACCATTTGTACCCCTTTTATTTTTGGTTTTTATATTTATTTTTTATAATTTTGTTTATATTATAAAACTGTGAAACGGAAAATGCGAAAAAAAAAATATAAAGTTTAATAAGTCAAAAGTATTAAACTAGCAAGAAGTACGAAACTAAAACTGATAAAAACTGTGTTGTACTGTACTTATTTAGTGAGCCAAAGGGATACGAATACTAATACCCATCATATTAATGAACAATTGACTAAAAGACCTTTAAATTGACGGTATTTTGCCTAGTACTTTCACTAGGGGTGTTCATCGGTTCGGTTATCGGTTTGTTCGGTTAATTCGGTTATTTTTTTTTTGTTCAACCCGAGAACCGAACCGAACCGAAAACCGAATTCTAGTTCGGTTCGGTTTATGGGTCAACCCGAAAACCGAATACTGTACATTAAAATATTTTTATTAATATATAAAAAGTTAAAATATTTTTATTAATATACAAAAAATACTAATTATTAATATATAAAAAATATTTTTTATTAATATATAAAAAATATATAAAAAATACTAATTAATATATAAAAAATATTATGTAAAATTAAAATATTTTTATTAATATATAAAAAATACTAATTATTAATTCTAGTTCGGTTTTCGGTTCGGTTCGGTTTTTAATTTGCTAAACCCATAACCGATCCATAACCCAATTACCATCTTCGTTTCGGTTCGGTTATGACCCGAAAACCGATTTCAATGTTCGGTTCGGTTATAATTCGGGTTCGGTTCGGTTCGGTTCGGTTTTCGGTTTTTTCGGTTAATTTGGTTTTTTTCCTCACCCCTAACTTTCACTTGCTTTGACATCAAATAAATAAAAGAGCAAATTACACGTTTAGACCTTATGATATTGGTAAAATTCACGTTTAGCCCCCCTTAAAAAAAGTACAGCAGTAGTCTTCAACGCTTCCAATATTGCAAGCTCCTAGTCCAATTTTATAACAACAGTTAATTTTTTCATTATCTCCGATCACACGACAAGCACACCTACCATCCGACTAATGTCTTATCATTGTTTCCGCTCATATTTTTCATCACTTTCATATAGTTACATAAATCATTTATTCTCACCAAACACCTAAATCATCCTCCCAACTTTAAAGTTTCACACACATAAACCCTAATATTTTCCATAAATTTATCTTGATAATTTGTTAATGCTCGATTTCACATGATGACATGTTCCGAGATTAACTGGAGGATACAGAGAAGTGACTTTATAATTAGTGTTGAAGATATTTAAGCAAATGAAAAGGCGGAATATAGTAAGTTTTGTTCGTGGCTTTTATTTTCTCGTATTTGGTTTAGATTCTTTAACATTTGAAAGATTAGTTTAACCATATCATCTAATTTTTTGTTGTTTCACTTATTTCAGAAACGTTTCCTACTACATTTACCATGATGATACACCATGGTGGTTATTTTATGTTTTACCCATGAAGGACATACATTGGAGTTAAGAAAAGTAATGTTTATATGGTCGATATTCAAACCTATTTTATTCACGAGTTAGATGATATGGTTCAGGACCTAGGTCACACATATAGAGAGATAATGTTTTATAACTTTAAGATATCGAGTAAGAATCTTGATGAAGGGTTGCATGCTTTATCTTGTGACGATGATGTCCGTTATTTAAGTAAGTTTATAGGTAAGCATAAGGTAATTGAAGTTTTGTGGCTTCAAGTGCAACTCCCATATTATTTCTTGACCTTAATAAACCGGGAATGATATCAACTGCTCTTACACACATAGGTGGATCAAACCACTCAACAAATCTGCAATTTGATCCATGTATACCAAACAACATGTAATTAACATTTGAATGTTTTAACAAAACTAATTATAACAAATCTGCAATTTGATCCATGTATACCAAACAACAAATCTGTGTCTGTTTTTTTGTTTAAGTAATCATGTATTTGCATTGTAAGACCAACCTACCCTCGTGTGAAATGCACGTGCCATGAGATAATGAGCAAAAACTAGCGACGTTAAGAAATTGGAAACCTTGGGGACTACTGCAGTACTTTTTATGTAAGAGGGATTAAACGTGAAATTTGTCAATACCATGAGGACTAAACATATAATTTACTCTAAATAAAATAAAGTAAATCAAGAAAATAATGAGTCGGTCAACCTCATATAGATAACTATGAAGGAGATTATACAAAGTAATATATAGGTTAACCAAATTTGATATTTCATGCAACATGGAATAGATTATATGAAAATTGTAAATGAAAAAGAAAAACACTAAATAAATAAAGATGCTTTCATACTCAATACAACCATGATAAATAACATTCTCTTTATTCAATCTCTTTGACTATTTTTCACACGTATAAATAAAGCTTTTCATCAACTCTTTCTTCTCTTCTGTTTCAAATTTCAATAAAGATTTGTTTCTTCCTTCTCAATTCATCTCTTAGAAAATTTCAACCAAAAAAACAAAACTTTTGATCTATATACATATGATATGGACCCTAGCCACCTTCATCATATGAGTGTTAGTGTCGATTCTGCTGGTGGTGGAGGTGATAGATTTCCGCAATGGAGCGTGCAAGAAACACGCGATTTCTTGTTGATACGAGCCGAGCTCGATCCAACGTTCATGGAGACGAAACGTAATAAAGTTTTATGGGAAGTTATATCGACAAAGATGAAGGAGAGGGGGTATAATCGTAGTGGTGAACAGTGTAAATGCAAATGGAAGAATCTAGTTACACGTTATAAGGTACATATTTATTTTTCTTTGTAATAATTAGAGCACAAAACATACATCATGAAAATGTGTAAATTTATGGGTCATATGATAAATCATATCATAAGATTTGTAGGGTTTTATGACCTGAAGATCACTTTTTTTTTCGTTGTAATAATTAGAGCACAAAACATCATATTACTTTTTTTTCCTTTTTAAATTAAGAGCAGAAAAAATCATGAAAACGAGTAAATTTATGGGTCACATGAAGAATCATATCATAAGATTTGTAGGGTTTTATGACCAGAAAATCACTTTTTATAATGGAAAAAGAAATATATGTGTAATTTGAAACATACATTAGAAATATATGTTTTGAACATTGGTTTTTAATATCTATATACCGGCGCAGCTTGTTACTCGATCCTTTGCATTCCATCTATGTGTAATTTGAAAAATATACAAGAAACAACATTCTTTACTCTTGAAAACAAAAAAAAAATTGTTAATATTGTCATTCAATGCCGAAGTTGGTTTAGGGCGTGTTTGTTAAGGTTATATGTGAGCTTATACGCTTAATTATTTGTTTTGGGGTTCTATAAACTTCAATTTTCTGGCATACTTTGAGACCGGGGGTTATATGTTTAAGCTTATTACGATATAACAAGCTTATATAAGCTCATAAGTCTCATAAAAAGCTAGAGCAAATAAGCGTATAAGCTCACATGTAAGTTCATGATGCATACGTTATGTGTAGGAAACTAGGAAACAAGAATACATATTTTTGTCGACAATTAAGTGAATAACCCCACAAAACGTGTATAGTGGTACGTCTGTGTTAATATTGTCATTGTACAATAAATGTTCATGTCTTGTAGTGCAAGAAACTAATTGTCCACATACTTAGGGGTTTGAGACAATGGAACAAGAAGGCACGAGGCAACAATTTCCATACTACAACGAGTTGCAAGCGATCTTTACGGGTCGAATGCAAAGGATGCTATGGATGGAATCATCAGAAGGTGGTGGATCATCCAAGAAGAGAGTGATGCATTTGTCTTCAGATGACGACGATGAAAACGACGACAGTGATGTAGAGAAAGCGAGTGGTAGTACTAAGAAGAAAAAGAAGATTGCTAGCAAAGGAAACAACCCGCCCGATAGTAGTACTAATTTGAAAGAAATATTAGAGGAGTTAATGAAGCAACAAATGCAAATGGAAACGCAATGGATGAAGATGTACGAGGCGAAAGAAGAGGAGAGAATAAAGACGGAAATGGAATGGAGGCGCAGAATGGAAGCGTTGGAGAATGAGAGGATTATGCTCGACCAAAGGTGGCGAGAAAGGGAAGAACAAAGGAGGATTAGAGAGGAAACTAGATCGGAGAAACGAGATGCTCTTATAACGGCTCTTTTGAACAAGCTTCGACGAGAAAATATGTAGTTTTCGTTTGGCGGATATACTAAAAAGTAAAAATGGCCTAGATTATGAGATGAGGTTAGCTTACGTGCGATGGATCTTCTTCATGCTATAGGATGTAAGATAAGTGGAAATGAACTACATCATTCTTTTTTAGATATATGTGAAGCTTTTTTAAATATGTTGCTAGCTAGGAAACAGCAGGAACCAAAATTTGACGAGTCGACAGATTTTAATCTCCAACTTGCTTGTGCGGAAGCAGTTTAAACTGAACATAAATGTGATGAGGTGAAGGCGGAAGGGGAGACACTCCAAGTTTTAAAAGAGATTATTTCTCGGTCGAGGAAGTCTCATTTTGAAATTAATATGTTTCACCTTCCTGCATATGGATTCATCCAAATGCAGGTAAAGTACTGTAGTTATAATGCACTTTCTTTGAACTATCAGTGTTCGGGATTGTTTATTTACTTCTTAAAATACATTAAAAAAATTTCAGCTCACCGTATGCATCTGATTATTGGGGGTGTGAAGCAATCCAAGCATTATCGGCCTTGATGTTTTGGTACGCCGATTATGAGGATGTAAGGTTCCAATATCCTTAATCTTGTTTTTGTATATTTTTTTCATGGATCAGTTTGCTTTCTAATTACTGATTTTCTATTAATCATTTTGTTAGGATTCTGGTGATGAGTCGAATTATATCCTTTGGGTTGTATTTGCTCAAGGATATGATCAAAATGGATAAAAGTTGCGCCCTTTTTAGAGGTATGCTATTTTCTTTTTACCTTCTGTGAAGCAGTAGGACACGGCACGAAAGTGACAGTTCCGTCGCCTTTGACGGCAACCCTGCGATAATAGTATGTTTTGAGTCTTCTCGAAGGTTTGCGAGAGCCGATAATCATATTACAGGATCATCTATAGCTTTTAAGTGTGTAAAACTACTAAATGTGTTTGCATTGCTTATTTTTTTTCTATTAGGTAAGAACATGCTATCAAACATGAAACTAAAACTAATTTTTTCTTACCATCATAAATAACCTAAAACCCATTACATATATGGATTATAATGAAACTTGTCAGGTCTTTTTACACTTATCTACAAATGGACATAAAGGGTAGAGTTGCTTTGTAGTCCATATGTGCAAGATTTCTTATCATGCAGATGCCTTGATTCCAACAACAGATAAAAAATATATTTAAAAATTAAAGCTAATAATCCCCAAAATCATATGGGATTGTGGGACATGTGCGAGGTTGCAATTGTTGTTGCTGCATCACGTTCATATATAAATATATCGCCGTATTTGGTGTCTTGTGTTTCATTTAGGCTGCATTCCCATCAATTTTGTTTCATCACCTTTGTTTTATTACGGATAACTTATAACTCAAAGTATCACATAGAGTTATCGAACTGTGGCCTAGACTTCTTAGTGGTCATGGTTTTTCTACTTTAGAATAATATAAATAACAAAAATTTAGCCATTAATAAATACATAAACCAGTTAACTTAAATTGCTACAGGAAAGTACGTATAGGATGAAATATTAGACCCACTCTGCACATTCACTAAACTTTCCTGTGCTTTAGGTTAACGTGTACTAAAAGTGAATTTAAGCCAATACCCGAGTTGAACTAGGTGCACCGGTACTAAGTGAGAGTAATAGAAAATAAGAGATGAAATACTTGCGGGATGCTATGAGTAGTGGTATATTGTTAATCTTTTTGGGTTGTTATAGTTTGTAACCCGAATGATACAATCATTTTGGGTTGTAATACTTATAGTTAATTAGGTGGATTTTGTAAAAAACGGTTGCGTAATTGAAAATGCATGGAACCTCAGTATTAAGGCTCTTTTAGATGCGGCTGATTCACTCAGAGGCGACTATTTCTTTCGTGTCGTGTCCTACTCTTTTTTTCGCACCGAGGGCTATTATATTTTCTTTCGTGAAGCGCCCGTCGCGAGAATGAGCAAAATCACTTTATGTGCTTACCTTTTTATTATTCTTTTATTTCCTAACTCGAGATTTTGTCTAATCTATCTATCTATCTATCTATCTATCTATCTATCTATCTATCTCTCTCTCTCTCTCTCTCTCTCTCTCTCTCTCTCTC
>BQNB010162440.1:0-14561 GCA_026074375.1 Tanacetum coccineum | reverse complement strand
ATGAGGTGGAAAAGTGGGCGGGACGGGCGGAAAAATACACTTCAAGCGTCTCCTTTTAAGATAGTTTTTTTTTTTTTTTTTACTTCGCTTGTTAAAGATTTACATACAATCCGAATTGATCCATTTATAAGTAAATGGATTAATTTTTCCACCCCTAAGACAGTGGAGTAAAAAACCAGAAAAAGAAAATGAGTTTTAGGTTTGAAAAAACTAAATTTCTTGATAAATACGACAACTCGGGATGCTTTACTCAGATGGGTCAAATTAAAAATAACTACAAAAAACTAACAAGTCAAATCAGAATAGCTAAAAAGAGGAACGCGTCAAATGGGTCAAACAAGTTGTACGTGACTGGTCAAATGCTCCTTTATTCGTTTGTCATAATTAAGTAGCTCATTATTTGTACTCTTATTTTAAAAAAGCAGGATCCAACCCGGCATGTCAGTTCTGTCACATGCTAAGATATTTACCATTTCATCCCGAACTTGTTTTGACCCATTACCCAATCCACAAAACCTGCCTATCCCACCACCTCGAAGGCAAAAACCAGAAAAAATGTTACAAGTTCATTATAAAAAATAACCTAACAAAACGCTCAATCAGTGAACACAAAAATGTAAAAGTAGGAACCCTAACCTGATGACAGTAAAAATAGTCTGCCCCAAGGCGGAAACGTAGTTCACAAAAACGAGTTGTCTGCATTGAACGAGCACCAAGCTCCGGTACCTTTGGATCACTTCCACTGCCTATAGAAACCTTAGATTTTTTGTGTTTACGGATAATTTGATTCCACTTTTTGATTGCATCCTTTCCTTTAACCCAAGTGAGTATCGGTTCACTGAAGTCTGTAGCATTGTCTTCCCTTAAGTCATTGTAAAATGTATCCTACAAACATAATTCAGATACATGTGTGAATAACTAAACATTAAAAAAAAAATTGCAAACAGAATAGATTTGGTAAATTACTTCTATGAGGAAATAGCCAGATGGGTCATGCTTCCCGGCTAAATTCATGATTTCGTCAGTCAAGCACTTTATGTTATCTCTTAGTTCGGTTAGAAATTGTCGCCCCAGAACCATGATTTCTTGAGTCTACAAAAAAAGGCCCAGAAGAACATTAGCTGCATCTGAAAGATTTAAACTACATATCAAATGGAGACTTTGTGCTCCACACGTGATGATATGCACAAGGTGAAATTTACTTTACCCACAGCTATTTAATGTGATTTTAGTTTTACTTCCGTCCGCCCTTTTAAAGTTGCCCAATTCCAAGTTTAATCTCAAAAAAGGTTTTTACTATTCTGCCCAACACTTTTTAATTTTTACTCGTTACACCTTATTTCATCATCTTCTTCAACAATCCCTCCGACATCGCATTTATGACCCGCTAGTATCATTTCGACACAAATCGTTAAAGTAAAGATAAAACGTGAATGAATATCTAGTTCTCTTCGAAACTCGCCTATTCAAATTACCAATTGAACAAATCCTCAAATTCAATCTAACACTGAAAAGTGGGAAAACTTGAACATGCTACAAGAAATATTTTTTTTACAAGATTTACAAACATCTCTATGCATCATTCATATATTTCTACAAGACTGATAGAAAAGGGTGAACATCATACAGTGCAGTGGCCTGGTTCACTGAAATTCGAAATTTACCCATTTATGCCATACTCTTGTCAATAACTTAGGGGCCGTTTGGTTCGTGAGATTTCAATCCAAAAATTTATAACTCCAGAATATATAAATGTTGGAGAAATTCAAACTCTGTTTTTGGTTTTCCTAAAATGTTTGAGAATATATAAAGCCTGGATAGTAGTAAATTACGTTCTACCCTTGATCCAAAAGAAAACTATCTATCATATCATATATCTCTGTATCAACTTGATCCTTTATTCCGTTAGTCATACAAAAATTAAAAACTAAAAAAACAACACAAAGCACAAAATCGTAGAAAAACATTTCGAAATAGTTTTAAAAGGATCTGTGGCAATAATAGATAAACCAAAAAAAGCATCTTTCAAATAAAGCATACTGAAAACATTCCACATTATCACCATATTATCTGGATTAGCATAATTGCCATAAGATGCCCATCAAAACTCATGGTATATTAGTATTACAGTTTCTGTTGTAATTTGGATCATCAAAAATGTATAAAGATGAAATGTTGGGTTCTATGAAGAGGTTTACCTTAACCCATGTTTCTTGTCTAACAGAATAAACCTCTACGCATAGAAGGGTTTCACTATCACCTAGCTGTTTGTGTTCGCCAAGATTTGATTTCACCTGTTAGAGGGTAAGAATATTGTCCATATGTTAATGAAGTAAAAACTCATAATATTAGTAACCGTCGTCATTAAAATAAATGACTAATAAGAAACAACATGAAAACCTGGGTGGAAAGATTGGTATATTCTAAGGATAACGCGCTTTCTTTCTTTTCTGGGAGATTAGCAGTTGCATCGGATCCTAAATCGCCACTAATTCGAATCAACATAAAAGCAAAAATCAGGCATCCACCCAACTAAATATAACACAACCATATAGACTTTTTTCTAGCATAAAAATCTGAGATTACCTACCTAAACGAATGCAGTCTCGCGGCTGATTTAAATTTTTCTTGATCTTGTTTAATGGTATAACATCTATTCTCCTTTTCCACATCATGTTCCTGAAATTGAGTAGCAAGCGACGATTAATCACTGATATGAATTCTCATACAGACATGTATATAATCTATCTTCAAATATTGCATTAATTGTTGTTGATTACACATTAATTTCTTCTAAACCCTCAAGGGAGAGGTAAACGTCCATTGTTTATACCAAATGTAATAACTCATGTGTACTTGTATCTGTTTGTCATACTATAGACATCCATAATAAACAACAATCGGTCTGAGAAACCAAACTGCAAAGTCAATTAATCAAGCAAACGAATAAGACCATTCTAATATTTATGCATATTGCAGCACTATAAGGATGACTATAAGGATGCAACTGAGCATCAACGTTTAAAGGCTAAAACCACTCACAATATGACAACCATAAATGATCCGACAAAGTCACAGAAAAACTTAAGCGACGATGCAATCTAAATCTCCAAACCCTATGTAAAGTCTAGTAAAATATGCAGAATTCCACAAAACAAGAACGAGGGATAGAGTCAGTGATCATCTAAACCTTGATGGTAGAGGCATGATATCCCGCTACAACTAACTAGAGTAAATAAAGACACCCACAAATAAAGATGGGTAAGAACATTGCTAAAAAAAACATATTGCAGCAAAAATTGCAATACTTGACTATTCAAATTTGCCACTTGATGGATGTGAATATGAACAAAGACATGTTCTTTACGATTTACCTTATGGGTAACAAAAAAAGTAAGATTAACCTAAAGGCCTCGATAAAGGGCAATGTGTCTGGTACAATATAACACATAACATTTTCAAATTTGTTGCAGGGTGGTAACGTGACAAGAGATAAATCGCGATTAACAGAAGAGTGCTCTGTTGGGTAAGGAGTTTATAAAACCATTTATAGTTTCACGTTTTACGGATAAACTATATGGCTTTCTATGACAAGATTGTTCCAGGTGATATTGACAGTCCCCAAAAACAGATTATTTTTTCAATTTTAATTGAAAACATATAACAGCTTCTTTAACAACTGAAATGTGCAAGACTTACTTCGTAACTACTTTCCTCGACACATGTTTTTTTACTAGAATATTTACAGTAACCACCTTACATTGAAAATGAAGTCCAACCAACTATAAAGGGTCTGCTGAGGAAATATGGAATTATGACTCTTAAATTTGGTAAAAATGGAATTTCCCCTTTATTATACAATACACTCAGATTAGTCATTCTACATGGCCGTAGTTTCATTTTTCATGCCGTTTTCGTTTGGAAGCCATATGAGGTCTTTTAGAAAACAACCCATGAATATATACAAACTGATCAAAATACTCGTTCTAGATGGCTGTTACTTCAAACAGCACATGAAATGTTAGCAGAACTATGCAACCGAATTTAACAAAAAAGACAATCTATGACGAGAATAACAAGGCTGGTCGAGAAGCTTACGAACCCAGCCTTTCCCCTGAAAAGAAGAGTACTAAAGAGCATACCGTGAATGCTTGGAGTGCCATATCAAAGAATTCCTTGTCGCTAAGGAGTTTAATATCATTAACCCTGTAAAAGGCATCAGGATAAGACGTAAGGGATAACAGTTAAGAAAAACTTACATGTACCACTATGGATTATAATATAATGCATAAATGACCAAAGGATTTGGCAATAGTTGTATGTTTCAAGTAACGACTAGTCGGAATGATAACAGCGAGTTAACAAGTATTAAGCCTACACATAAAAATATGAAAAACCCCTAACACAGATTAGTATGTATCTATTTTGACACTCCTCAAACTCTGCAACTAAGTAAATATAACAAAAATCTTTCATTAAAAAATCCAATACATCGTCCCAGGCAGCCAACCTCTTCACAAACAAATGCGAGAAAATCGCCTCAATCCCAAAAGAGCCACTAAACAAAGCAATACATTGTATCTGGCCGTAATCTATATTTTATTTACAAAGCAAATTTCTATATAAAAAAAAGTGCTCCTCGATTATTAAATGGCACAAGACCCACCGAACAATACAAAATTAACCAAACATGGAATTTTAATAATATGAAAGGACGACTTACGAAAATTCATGATGGTTTTGTCCATGAAATTCCGAGCATGGCTCGCTTGTCAGATCCTGCATTAAGCAAATAGATGAAAGAGTGAAACTTTTTGTGTGTTATATATTAATCATAGATTACAAGGGGTACAAGGATAAATGGATAGACACTAATCAATGACTAGATAATGATTGATTGGATACTATTTTATGACAGCTAAAGGGCCGGATTTCGGCATGTGCGAGATGATCGACCGCACATGGCCTCCATATTTTTAGGGGCACCACGATCTTAGACATATGGAATGATTTAATTTGATTTCGTGCATAAAACTGATAATAATGTGTTAAACAGCGTATTATTATGTAATTTTTACAAAGAAATTTGATAAGAATCATGTAATATTAGAAAGAAAAAAAATGGCGTATACGAGTGGTGTGGATAACTGGATATGAATTGCTTCGGTGGCCGAGAAAGATGATTGCTTCTGTTGTTTACACTTTGCCCCATAAACTTTTTAATATTTATATTTCGCCCCCTTAAGGCTCTAAAGTTTATAAAGCTATATCTTTAAATAAGGGCAAGCAGGTTACAAAATTAGCAGTTTTAATCCTTGTCTAAAAACCTTTATTTTTCCTGTCAAAATATTATTACGAAGGATAAAATACTCGGATGTGAAAGTTATACGCGTATCTTTACATATTGACTAATTTCTTTAATAAAGATGTGACTAATTTTACAACTATTGTTTTGATGTTTAGACTTTGATTTTTGCTATAGTTTGCTAAATTTATATCCGTTTACATATCTTAGCCGCTTTCGTTTCAAAAGGCCTCTAGTGTGATTACTGCACAGGGCCTTTGAAATTCATGAGACGACCCTCTAAACAGCGTATTATTATGTAATTTTTACAAAGAAATTTGATAAGAATCATGTAATATTAGAAAGGAAAAAAATGGCGTATACGAGTGGTGTGGATAACTGGATATGAATTGCTTCAGTGGCCGAGAAAGATGATTGCTTGAGTTGTTTACACTTTGCCCCATAAACTTTTTAATATTTATATTTCGCCCCCTTAAGGCTCTAAAGTTTATAAAGCTATATCTTTAAATAAGGGCAAGCAGGTTACAAAATTAGCAGTTTTAATCCTTGTCTAAAAACCTTTATTTTTCCTGTCAAAATATTATTACGAAGGATAAAATACTCGGATGTGAAAGTTATACGCGTATCTTTACATATTGACTAATTTCTTTAATAAAAATGTGACTAATTTTACAACTATTGTTTTGATGTTTAGACTTTGATTTTTGCTATAGTCTGCTAAATTTATATCCGTTTACATATCTTAGCCGCTTTCGTTTCAAAAGGCCCCTAGTGTGATTACTGCACATGGCCTTTGAAATTCATGAGACGACCCTCTAAACAGCGTATTATTATGTAATTTTTACAAAGAAATTTGATAAGAATCATGTAATATTAGAAAGGAAAAAAATGGCGTATACGAGTGGTGTGGATAACTGGATATGAATTGCTTCAGTGGCCGAGAAAGATGATTGCTTGAGTTGTTTACACTTTGCCCCATAAACTTTTTAATATTTATATTTCGCCCCCTTAAGGCTCTAAAGTTTATAAAGCTATATCTTTAAATAAGGGCAAGCAGGTTACAAAATTAGCAGTTTTAATCCTTGTCTAAAAACCTTTATTTTTCCTGTCAAAATATTATTACGAAGGATAAAATACTCGGATGTGAAAGTTATACGCGTATCTTTACATATTGACTAATTTCTTTAATAAAAATGTGACTAATTTTACAACTATTGTTTTGATGTTTAGACTTTGATTTTTGCTATAGTCTGCTAAATTTATATCCGTTTACATATCTTAGCCGCTTTCGTTTCAAAAGGCCCCTAGTGTGATTACTGCACAGGGCCTTTGAAATCTATGAGACGACCCTGCTAATAATAGAAACATCTTAGGGTCAAATTTAAGGGCTTATATGAGCTTGAGCTTTTAAAAGATAAATCAGCTTGTAAAACTAAATACGATCATCAGATTTACCTTGAGTTGATTTGCGACAAAGGCTTGGAATTTAGAAACATCAGTAAGTGGACCAATCGTAGCGGTAAGGTAGAGTGGACCACCACGAGCAATCAAGATGTCTTCTTCATCCATTATTATAAGCAATTTGTAGTTATTAGAATTAAATCTAACCTCCAAACACTTGTCAAAGTTTATATACTCCCTCTTTCCCATAATTATAATCAATGTTTCCTTTTTCGTTTGTCTCTAATTAATTGTCCACTTTCAAAAATAGGTTGAGAATTTATATTAAGTTTATCATATGAGGAGAGTTATATTGAATACCAAAAAAAGGTTGGATACTAGGGGACTCATCCACACCATCCATCTAAAAAAAATCAATGGTTGTGATTAAAAGCATTTAATTATTTCACCAATTTTTTAAAATTTAAATATCTCCTAAACCGTTAATCGTTAAGTAAAAAAAAATATACCATCACGACGAGCATTTAATTATCTTTCAACAGATATCCACTTTGATATACTTTCGACAAAAAAAAATTTACGTTTTTTTTCACGTCTTTTTCATCTTTTTTCCACGTTTTTTTTTAACTTTTTTCACCTGTTTTTTTCGTTATTCACGTTTTTCGAAAAAAAAATGTTTTTTTTTCTTCGTTTTTTCTGTTTTTCACGTTGTTTTCTCGTTTTTTCGTTGTTGGAAATTTGCATAAAAAATCATATATGATATAACTCTTATTTTACTTATATGATTTAACACTAAAATTAAATATCATGTTTGATATAATACACTATTATTCATTTATGACATATCACAATCATATATGATGTTAACCACTAACATTCTATATGATTTAACAGTTAAATCTAAATTATCATTTATGATTCCATGCAAGTTTCTAACCATTTCAACATTATGAATCAAAAAGTAAATATCTGAAACTATTTGCTAAATAAACAATTCAAAACAATTATAAGAGATGAGAGAATGAACAATCAAACCAAGACACCAAGATTTATAGTGGTTCGGCTACGAAGCTCTTCTTCGCCCTACTCCACTCCCCGGGTATCCTACTCGAGATTTCACTATGTCAACAAACTCCTTTCAGGCGAAGAAAACCGTTTACGCGTCGCTTACGTTATTTTCCGACACTAAGCTAAATGTCGAGTCCTAATCTTAGCTAGAACCAATCTACCACTTCACAAGCACTATATACTCACAAGATCTACACTATCGGATATACACGCAATCCGAATTACACAATTACACAAGATAATTACAATAGAGATTTGATACTTAGAAGAAGAGAGGAGAGATCACTAAATAACAATTCGTTTCTTGGCGAATACGAATGTTTTTCTCTTTCACTTGATTCAGAGGAGAGATGAGAAGAAGAGATTAGATCACTTGAAACAAGATCTAAGAATGTTAGTGATCAAGAGATTTAGAGAGAGAAAGAAGATTTTTAAAGAGAGAAAGTTATCTGAAAATTTCGTGCAAAAATGTCTAATTTTCTGCTGGGAATGGAGCAGTATTTATAGGCAGGAAAACCCAACGGTCACTGAGTGCGGTCCCGGCGGTCCCAAATATATCTGGGGGCCGCCCAGTAGACTACGCTCTTGTTTTTGTCTTTTTGTGGGGAATGTTGTATCTGTTATGGAACCTTTCATTTTGGGGGGAAAATTTGAATTTCAAATTTAAGTTTAATAAAACTTTTCTTTTAATTAAAAAAATTTTGTATAATTATTTTTGTGAAATACTTTTGTAAAAATGTGATGTTTAAGAGAAAAGTATTTTCTTGATCACTAATCATGCTTGATGATTTGTTTGTTCATACCTTAAGTGATTACTAATCTTAGAAATGAAATTTTACGATTAATAATTTGTAAACGTTTATTTTTATCGTAAATGTTTTTATATTTTGTTATTATCAAAACATTGAGAGGTCGAAAACGTATAAAAACGGATGAAAAATGTTATACCCAACAAGACATCTATTAATATTAAAAGAGACTCAACTAGACTCATCTCTTAAAAATATTTACCCAACTAGACTCATCTATAATATTAAAGGAAAAATCCTAGACCCATGTAGACCCATCTATAAATTTAAGAGAACCATCTAGACTCATCCCTTAAAAATATTTAACAAACTAGACCCAAATTTAACTAATGGGTCTAAAATTGCCACCTCTACTTAAAATCATCATATTGTTGATTAATTGTATCGAATTGACCGATTTTAGAATTGAGTTTTTAAGGTTTTATGAATTGGGGGGTTTTAAAATTGATGCTTTTTATGTGATTCGATGATTATTCTGTGATTATAAATGTAAGGCATACCTGATCGATAATGTTACCCCCCACATGTAACAAAATAAGAATGTTCATATTAACACAAAAGATGAAAGTTAATATCCCTATATAATGGTAAATTTTTTAGTTACATCTAGATACACCGAGAAAAGTACATTGCTAAATAAAAAATTGCTAGTGCAACTCCCATTCAAATTTTAAACTAGTGTTGAATGCACTTATAGACCTTGAAGTCATCGTACACGAGTTCGAGTTGCTCATTCACATAATGAAGCTTGTTATAGCAATCATCACAGAAATAGCAAGGATCTTCCTGAGCCAACTTGTCACCCCGGGTTACTTTTGTTGCTTTGAAGATGTTGCAGCACATACACTTCTGGTAATGGAATTTTCGTTGAAACAAATTTAAGGGATAAGCTGTTTCATTGTGTACGTCCTCTTGATGGATTGCTCTCATATCTCGAATCACCATTATATGTTTGCAATCACCCTATGTCACCAACAATTATATCAAATTAGGACTGAACTTTGTATTGGTCCAGTTTGTATTCTAAAATTGAAATTTAATGAGGTGGAAAAGTGGGCGGGACGGGCGGAAAAATACACTTCAAGCGTCTCCTTTTAAGATAAGGGGGGGAGAGGGCGGAAATTAGACTAGTCTAAGGTCTCCTTTTTTGTTAGTTTTTTTATTTTTTTTTTTATACTTCGCTTGTTAAGTGGTACATTTCTTATGACGATGTGATCCCTTTCTTTTATATATTGGATTTAATTTTTACCTTCCCACGAAAGGGTCAGTGGAGTGTTTATAAAAGAAAAAGAAAATGAGTTTTAGGTTTGAAAAAAAACTAATTTATTGATAAAATACGGACACTCGGATGCTTTACTTCAGAGGTTACAATATAAAATTAACTACACAAAACAACAAGTCAAATCAGAATAGATAAAAGTAGAACGCAGTTCATATGTTAAAAAACAATGGTTGTTTCGTGACTGGTCATAATGCTACTTTTATTCGTTTGTTTTGTTTTTTCAATTAACTTAAGTAGTAATTTTTTGTACTCTTATTTTAAAAAAGAAAGGATCCCAACCCGGCTTGAAGTTCTGTCAAAATGCTAAGAATATTACCAATTTCATCCCGAACTTGTTTTGACCCATTACCCAATCCACAAAACCTGCCTATCCCACCACCTCGAAGGTATATCTAAACCATTCTTGTTCAAATAAAGCTTTAAATATTTATGACTTACAAAATGATAATTTTGAACTCATAAAACTAAATTATGATTATATTAGAGAAATTAAAGCTTTACTTAGGAAAAAACATATTTTGCAACAAGAAACTAATAAACCTGCTAATAGAGCAAAGAAACTTGAGCTTGAGTTTGATGAAACTAAGGGCATCAAAACCAAAGAGGTGGTTGAACCATGCTTAACTTGTGAAAAACTTACATATCTTGTTGACTCTTTGAAAAATGATGTGTTAAGACTTTAAGATGAAGCTTTAAGTTTCGCAAAATTTAAAAAGAGTAGTGACACCTTCATATGATATGTTTCAACAAAAATCATCTCAAGATAAGGAAGGTCTTAGATTTTTAAATTTTGAGAAAACCACATCCGAAAGTCTAAAGAAACGAATATTGTTCGTTAAAGAGAGTCAAAACAAATCACCAGGGAATTTTGGCGCGCCGGCTATTGCGTTAGCGCGTCACCAACGCGCCAGAGGTCTGAGTGAAAATGGTGATTCTAAACCTATAGTTCCTCAAATTTATAATGCAAACTTTTATGGTATTGAAGTACCCATTTTAACGCTCAGTTCTCGAGTTATTTATAAAGGAAAAGAAGGGAAAAGATAAGAAAGGGAAGGATTAGGAAAGAAAGTTATAGATCTTTTTGTGTTCTCAAGTTTTAATAAAAGCAACGTAAGCTAAAGATGACACAACATTTTATATTATTTAAGTTAAAAAGAAATACAAACATAAAGTCAAACATTTACCTTTTTACCCTTTCAAACTTGTACATCAACAATAAAAAAGACATATGAAGGGGCATATTTGTCTTTGGATAGAAAAGTCAAAAGTGTCATTATTGTTTCCTAGCCAATCCGCCCAAATATGGGCGGAAAGTTTTTGGTCCAATATTCCCTCTACTTTCCTTCCTAAATCCTTTCTTTTCCTTGCTGAACAACTAGAGAACACAAAACATAATCAGTTTCCTATCATCTACTTTCTTTTCTTATGAAAAACAAACTCAAGAACGCAGCGTAAGTGTTGAAACCATGAAAAATTTCTACAACCCAACTTCACAAAACGAGCTTGTTTCCTCCAAAGAACCAAAACTCCAAACTATTCACAATCAAAGAATTCCTTTCGACAAATCTCAACCACCATCTCACATAAAAACTACTCATACAAGATACAACAAACCCCATCATAACCAAGCTCATAACTCTTTTCATAGGAGAGAAAACTTCAGCTAGCTACACTTAAGCTCCGACTGCAAACATGTTGTTTTTTTGTAACAACACCATCTTTTAAAAGCCTGGATATGCTCGACTTTGATGGAGATAATACTATATACCGTTTTCTTGATTGACAGTAGCAAGCACCAGGAAACATTCATCTATTATTGTCTGTTTATTACATGTTTACTCCATTTTTTTGTTAGAGCTTGGGTCTGTACTCTTATGAATCGTCGATTTGAACGCCTTTAAGTACTTGTAGTCAGTTATAGTCTTCATCTCTGAAAGGAATGTTGCTATAGTTGTACACATCTGATCTGCTGCCATTTCCTTTTCCTAAGGCGAAAGGATGTAAAAAATGTTCACTATTGCCCTTCAACCAATGATTCAAATTCCGAGATACCCTACCCTAAGGAGGAAGGCCATGCAATCATCAAATTGTTTCTTAATGCGTTCTCTCACCTGGCATTAATTGCAGTAACCGTTCCATCACTGCATAATGTCGGCTGAACCGAATAGAGGACATCATAATAGAGGACATCACAAAACTTAAGACTTTTTTAAACATATTGATGAAACGCATCGACGAAATGAAGTAGTTTTGGCTCCACCAGGGAGTAATCCAATCCGTAACAATGCATAACAATCCATTGCAAGAGCCTATCAGGGAAACGGGTTTACTTAATTTGACAGGAAGGCTAAACGATACTATTGGTTTGAAAGTAAGGCTAAATATGAGTCTAGGATGTACATATTGATGCCTTCTAGTCCATAGTCTAATGTGAGAATTAATAAAACTCGATATTAAAGTGTACCATGATTTGCAAACAGACTTGCATCTTAATAATGTTTCGATAGGAAACCTCAAAAGAATTTCGACAATGATCTCGGGCAGAAGAAGACGACAAGGTATGATCGATAGACTATGGATTCTCTTCCGCTTTCTCATTTCTCATTGATTGTTGTGCCATTCTTTTTAGCCGACCAACCTAGGGTTCTTATGTAATCGCGTTTTTAGGGTAAAACATATGCATATGAAGAATCTATCTATATCTATATATAATATATAATATATATAGGAGAATAGTCCAAGATTTATAATTACACCTAAGGTCCCAGTTCTTTAAACTACAATTATTCTAGGAACACTAAGGTCGCATAAAAGCTAAACATAATTGAATAGAACTCGCTAATTTTATGTTCTTACTGTAAAATTAGAAGTGGCAAACCGGCAAGTTGGTAACGGGTCAAACAGGTAATATTTGTGACCCATATGACTCGTGATCTTTTTCATTTTTCCCACATGACCTCGTAGCTATATATAGAACATATGAAATCAATGAGTAGAAAGTGTCAAAGTCTTTAAGCTACAGTAGACTCTGGTGGCCGGAGACCTTGGTCTAGTCCGAGATCTGACTGGGGTGGTAAATAATAGTCACTACAAGAAAAAAGGGCTATAGTGACGAACTGCATTTTTGTCATTAATAAGGCCATATAGTGACGAGAAAAATAACGTCACTTAATTTTTGTCATCAGTTAAATATAGTGACAAAGTTAGTTTGTCACTCGGGTTTCGTCACCGCCTGTTTTTTTTTTTTTTTTTTCATTTTAGGTCTTAGCATCTAAAAGTACAGGGACTCAAATTGCCATAATACCTAAAATGTTTAAAATATACATTTGATGTTTATACAGCAGCAGAAACATCAATACAAACTCTCCGACCTCACACACTAGCATCATTCCGCCGTGTCCAATATCAACTAAATCTCTTTTTCAGAGGTTATCTCTTATCTCTAATCCCTAATTATGAAGAACTAAATTTATTTAATTATTGATGATATGATGTTACTCTTTCGAAATTGATGTAAATTTGTTGAATAAATTGTATATTATCATGTTTCGTTTGCTTATTTGAGTGCTGATTTGATTGTTATTTGAGTTAGCGAATCCATATTTTAGGTTATATATATACCTAATTTGGTTATGACCTAATTTCTATGAGTTTTGGGGCAAAATATGTGGTTCTCTATGTCTGAATTTAGTTTGTATTTCTTGATTTGATAACTGGTTTTGAGTTTAGAAAGTGTAGCTTTAGCGGATAAGAACTTTAGGTTTTTTGTGGATCACTTGCATTGAATTTGATGAGGTTTAGCGGATCCGAAATTTTGGTTATAGATTGTTGACAGGGTTTATGAAGATAAATGTTCTCATTTATTTTATTTGAGTTAGATTCACTTTAATTGTGGCTCAATTAATTTGCTGGGGAGATTGGAAAAGTGAGTTTACGATTGCTTCACTTTCGTTGTCGTTGGTTATGTTATGCAGCAATAGTGTTTGTATAAGTATTGGTTGTGTGCAGGTAAAATAACCGTTTGTTAATATTTTTTTGTAAAGGACGGAATGGAAGAAACTAGCATGCATATGTCCTTCCATAGCAATATCTCTAAGCCATCTAAGCTATGTGAGTAAAGTTGGTTCACTTTTCTTCTGCATGATCACAGACAATTGTTGATCCTGTTTCTAGAGGTGGCAATATCGACCCATTACTTATGACTGGGTTTATTTTTGGTTCTGTGTAGCTGAAACGGGTGAAATAAAAAATTAGCTAACACCGGAATGAGTGAAGTTGTTCAAATGGGTGGTTTGGGTTGATAGTCACCAAAACTCTGTTTTGTGCATATGATCTCCTTAGTTGTTTTATTGAAAGATTTTGATTATTATTGTAGAAAAAATGTTGTTTATTTAATCATATTAATCACATTCATTATAAGTATTTTTCCTAAAGAATGTACAAAAAAGTACTAGTGGGTCGACCCCGATTACCAGACTTGTTTCAACCTGTAATGAAAATTGACCCGTTTACTCACTCATTCTGCCACCTCCACTCAATTTATATCAATGAATCTTGTAGTCGTTAACCACCGTCTTTTCAGGTTAATCTGGCATTTTAATTTGAATAAATTTAGACCAAATGAAGTTGGTAGAGTAAAGATCAGCTTAGTGGCACCGTGCATTGTGATTATCCTCGCTGGTAAGCCTCCAAATAT
>BQNB010162439.1:0-14561 GCA_026074375.1 Tanacetum coccineum | reverse complement strand
AAAAAAAATAAAAAAATCATAATAATAATATGTATCTCTGGCATGTCTTCTGAAAATCGATAACATTTACGGCCTTAGAAATGTCATTTAATAATGATACGAGGCTGTAAATGAAGTTCGAGCAGAAGTTTAAAAAGCTTTTAAAACATGCCAAAGTGGCTTGCTATTATTTTCGATAGCAACCTGATCATCATCTTAAAGACAAGTATTTCAAAAAGAAAACTTGACCTCACAACGGGAAATTTATTTTTCTCGGGAATGAATTACTTCATATTCATTCAGAAGCTTGTGCTTTCAATATACAATAAGTGTACGTGTCAGTGCATTTATTTGTCGAAATAAGAGAAATCTTATTTTTATTGGTAACAAGTTGTTTTCACATTGAATCAGTGTTTTCAGTAATCACAAAAAGATTTTCAACGACAATTCGACAACTCTTTAAATAGAAAATGGGTCAGTAGTTGAGGGGGAGCAATTTGTGTCATCGAATAATCTTTTAAACCTGTCTTTCAAAATAAGTCACGAAATAAACGGATAAAGTTTTGGATAATGACGGATAACATTTTTAAGGGGAGTTAATTTATATTAACTACAAGGGCTTTATATGTCATTTGTTTTAAACTTTGGGGACTTATTCGTAATTTAAGGCTTGGTTGATTCTCACGGAATAGATTTAAGCTTATCAATTCTTTGAACACGATATCTAGTATATGTGCGTACTAGGTTTTGCTGATTCCAAGGTATCGAAATCAGCAAGGGGGAAGGAATAGATATACAAGAAAGTTAATGAGTACACGTGATAGAATTCATACCCTATTCTCATTTTAGGTCATTCCGGGAAGACAAATGTCATAACCGCAGAGAAAATCAGTGTTTAACATGTTACTTTCGGGTGCACTATTTCAACTACATAGTGGAAGAGATATCTTGTGATTTCAAGTATGCATCATTTAAGATACTAGGGGGATGTGTTTTCAGAAGATTTATTTTACCGTGAGGAGATTGGTTATTGATTTAGTTAATGCTTCCTTTAACGGTCAATCACTAAGCTTATTTTTAAAAGGAGTAGAAATATTTAATAAAAGATGTTCACTTAGGTATGATGATTCCCTTAGATAGTCAGTATCATGCAGGAAGAAATGTCTATATCCGAGACTTAGTTGACTTAGGTGTTATCATTTCGGCTATTTAGAGGGTATAATTGTGACATCCGAGACTTAGTTGACTTTGGTGTTTCAATTTATATCATCACTATTGTGTAAGAAGAAACACGAACATCCGAGAATTAATTGACTTTGGTGTTATGGTTTCGAATTAATTGTGTACTTCAGAAATTTGGGCTTTATACATCAAGACTTCTTAATGCGGCGTGCAAGAAAGCTTTGAATCTACTCAAGAAAGGATTGCTGGTTCGGGGGAAGCTAAGACAACTTCCAAAAGGAGATTACCAACACGGACTACAGATTGCTGACATGGACATTGTCATTTTCGGTTTGAACATTTTCAGGTCCTTTCTCATACATATTCTTGTGAATATATAAATGTGTAGTGTAGGACAAAAATAGGCATATATAGTGTTTGAGTGCGAATTTTCAAGAATTTCTTAGTAAATTTAAAAAATTTCAAATTAACGCACTCAAACATCATATTATACCCTCATAATTTGAGAGGGAGCATTAAAATATTCCAATAATAGGCTTGATATATAATTAGAACATTTTTCTCCCTGGAAGCATTATATTTGAATCAATTGATATCCAAAATATCAAACGGTTTGACATTTTTGATAAGGGGAGAAAATGTGATATATATAACTTGTATAATGTGATCTTTAAGACTCAAGTGTGAACTCTTGTCCTCGTATGTGCTAAACATTTTCGGTTATCGATGCACATATGCAGGGGGAGCATTTCTAAATAGTAAAACCATCGAGGTACTAATTGTTTTTATTTATATCAAAGTACCTTGATCGATGTTTTCAAATGGTTTTTTAGGCTGTGAACAATACTAAAAGACCGACCATGTATTTAATTACTTGGAGTTATAAGGTGGTTAGGTTTAAGTGTTCGTTCCCATGATCCAGCCAGAACCGGAGGGATCTACCAAGGGACATTCCATTAGTTAGAATAGAAGTCCTTAGGTATGATAAAAAGGAGAAAAAGTGAGAAAAGGGAATAGTGTCGACTAAGATGAAGCTAGTACTGGAACAAACCTAATAAGGTACTAGTCATGAAGTTTCGGTTAGCACTGAAGGGGTTGAATAATGAAAAAGAAAAGGTAAGATAAAGGTGAAAAGAAATAAGCTCTCCTTACACTTAGGCAGAAATTGGGTCAATACATAAACTGTCAGAAACACTAAGTTGTTGTTTGGTATTAAAGACAGTCGTCATGGACCAGTGACGTAATGCACAACCCTCCCCAGCCACTCAAGGTCTCTTAAAATACTATTGTTTCATTTCTCACGGAGATTACACGCATTTCTATCGACTTTGTCACTCCGAGTTAGTTGGTATTAAAAAGGTGGTAGTCTGCTCCAGCCTTCGATTACTAAAACCAAATGTGCACTATTGAGTCTAGAGCCAAAAAAGACCATCCAATTAATCTCGCTAGGACACTATTTAATTATATTTGTTGCTCACACACTGTGAAAAAAAAGTAATAACTTAAGAGTCCTACGCATTATCTTTGTGATATTGCCAGAACATCAGAGTGATACTAAAGTATTCACAATGACGATGGAAATCCTTCCAGAGCCAATATCAAACAAGCTCTGCGGTAGGTGACTTGTGAGATCCTATATGGATCAAACTTGTGACACTGGATATTAATTTGGCCCAACTTATGAATTGACGGATGAATTTTGAAAAAGATAAAACTGTTGGTGTGTTATAAAAATCATTTGCATCTTAACACATCGACTGATTTTCCTAAATCAATTTTCAAATCTTATGTCCATGGGAAGCCTCACAATGGTATTTGGACATAGGAAAGCTGAACACGAATTGACGGCTTAATCGGGAAGATAGTAACTTACCGGTTCACTCTTACTGTGTTGTCCGCTTTGAGACGCTCCGGTAATGAGAACGGCTAGTACAGCAGCGAAACCCTGTCAAGGAGATTCTTCAAAATTCTACCTGATCACAGGCAGTATTTATACTGATTAACGGGGAACCGTGGTGTGACAACTGTGCTTTGAGCATGTTAGTCAAACCGTTGGTATTGACTTGAGTTTCACTATGTGTTATAATAATTATGTGTTTATGTGATCTTATATGAGTTGGTTACAAAATCCATTGAGCGTGATCGTCTCATGGTGATTGAAATTATGGTTGCTATGGATATTTCATTATGTTCACATTTTAGTGACAATGAAATGATGGTAAAATTTTATGTGTGTACGTATTTATATGTATGTATACGTATTTAGATAATAGGAATTCGCGAGGATAAAAATTTAGTTTAGAAATTTTAGTTAGTAGATTTTAGTATTATTAAGTTAGAAAAATAAAGTATCAAGTGAATTTATTTTTAGATATTTAAAACTAGTTTTATTTAGAAGGATGTCTAAATAAATAAAGGTTAAATAATAAATGTAAAGGGTTTTTGTGTAAATAATAAATAAACAAAAATAAAATAAAAATATAAGGGGATGTTGGTTCGACCGGATATGGGAGAAAAAAGGGGAAGGAAAAACAAATTTTAGTCCAACTATGATTCTAATTTGGTAATTATCTAAATCTTTTTCTCTTCACTATAAATACAAACCCTTCACCTCTATTTTTTTAAAATCGGACGAACCCAAGAGCAGAAGAAAAGAAAAAAATATTTTTTTTATTCAAGTCCAAGTGGTGGTTTGTGTTAATTAATCGAGGTTATAGTATGTTCATAACTTTAATTGTGTTAATTTTCTTTATAATTCTAGTAACAATTAAAAGTGTATGGATAAATTAGGGGTTTCTTAAAATTATAAATTATTGATGTGAAACTTTTATTAGAAGTGTTTAGGGTTTAATTAGAATCATATTGATGTATTCGGTTAGAGTTAGAACGCGATAAAATTGAATTTAGGGTTGAGCAGAATTTGAGTCATCTTGTTCGATTGTTATCTAATGGTTGGTAACGATATTTTTGATGAATCTTATGTCTATTGATAAGTTCAGCGAGTCTAGTTTCCAGAAAATCCAGCCTCGAAAGTTTTTTAATGTTGGAAGTCAATCGAATGTTGGTTACACTAAAAAGTTGTCAGATAAGTAAATACGGGTCAGATTTGTTCTGTTTGTGAGTGGTTTAAAACTCATATTAAAAAGTGGAATTAAGCTTAGCCCTTCTACAGTAGTTAAGTTTCATATGTCTATGGATAATCTGTAAAAATTAGCCTCTGAAAGCATGTCTAAGTATGGTAGTTAGAGTGATATATTTTGGTGTGCAATCAGATCCGAATTAGGACAATTTTTTGAAGTTTGTATTTTTATTTGAGGTAGTTACAACATCTAAGTAATACTGGGAATCACAGAGTAGATATTATACTCATAAATGTATGAACAAGGGTGATTTTGTTGGGTTATAATTTATGGAGGTCATTTAAAGTAGGGTCGTGGGTACGTAAAGAGACTAAAATGCTTACAATTGCTAGTTAACTTGTAAGTAGCTAGTGTAAGTGTTTAGTTAGATGGTTAAGGTTTGGACATGGTGTCAGGGTGAACCCATGATGGTTAACTAAACCATTATACACTCCATCATATGTTGTGTTACATGGACCATAGTACTGTTAGCTGGTCGCGTGTAAGTGTTTATTTTTTTGTTATAGTTGTGTTGTAGAGATATTGAAGCTGCGTTTGAGTATATCAGGTGGAGTTTCACAGGTCTCATTTTACTATGTTTTCTTGGGATGGAAGTGATGCAAAATATGTTTCAAAAATGTTTTGATTATGTGATTATATGGTTCAAGTTACACATGGACATTTAAAGTAGATATTATTTGTTATGTGTTGCATCGTGTATGATGTTTTGATTGGTCTTCTCGCCGACTTTGTGGGTAGAGGTTTCGCCCTACTTGGTATGGATTTAGGTATGAAACCTATCTTGTGTGCGGTACCTAGTACCAAGTGTCTGGGATTGAGATTTCTTCCTCTCCATGACTATGTTTGTATGCATTGGGATCGGGGACACGTTCCGTCCAATTGAGATTCTTTAGTTCAGTACGAATGCTAGCATGTATAATTAGCAGCTTATTTTCTGCCATGTTTTGTATTTTTTATTTATCACTCGGTAATTATTTGAAATCTTGATTTGGTGTCGTAAAACCATATGATCTTTCTCACCAAGTGTTTGTGTTGACGTTTTTAAGCATCATTTTCAGGTGAGCGTTATGAAGGTGTTGAAGTAAATAAAAGTGGCTAGAGAGACCATTAGGCTGCATTAGAAGTTCCCAGTTGATTTCGTTTCGTATTTTGTTGCATGAATTCTTGAATGATTTTATTAGGTTTGTAAGACATTGTCTTTGTATTTATGAGACCCCTTTTTCATTAATACAAGGTACCATTCTTTTGTTTTCGATATTGTCATGACACATCGTGTCTCTTATATTAGTTACGCATGTAGTGATTCTCTATTGTTGACACCATTGTGTTGTGATGATATCCATGATGTTACGCCTCGTGTTTCCGCCTTGGCGGGGTGTGACAGATTAGTATCAAAGCCTTTGGTTATAAAGAAGTAGGTGGTTGAGCCTCTAGGACTATAAACACTTAGGAGGTCCTGCATATAGATGCATTTCTAGGGACTAAGTGTTTAGCAAAAGAGTCTACTTTCCAAAAAATCCGGTCTCGAAAGTTTTTAAGGCCGGGAAGTCATTCAAATGTTGGTTACACTAAAAGTTGTCAGATCAGTAAATACGAGTCAGATTTAGGTCATGTTTGTGAGGGTAAAACCTATACTTAAATGTGTAATTAAGCTTAGACCTTCTACAGTAGTTAAGTTCCATATATCTATGGATAATCCTGTAAAAATTAGCCTCTGAAAGAATGTCTAAGTATGGTAGTTAGAGTGATATATTTTGGTGTGCAATCAGATCCGAATTAGGACAGTTTTAAAGTTTGATTTTATTTAAGGTAGTTACACATGTAAGTAATACTTGGGAATCACAAGGTAGTTAATATACTCATAAATGAACATGTGTAATGTTTGGTATAATTTATGAAGATCATTAAGTAAGGGTTTTGGGTACGTAAAGAGACACTAAAATTCTGCAATTATGAGTTAATTGTAAGTAGCTAATGTAAAGTGTTAGTAAGATGGTTAAGGTTGGACATGATGTCGGGGTGACCCATGATGGTTAACTAAACCCTTAGACATCCATTATATGTATGTTACATGGACTAGAGCTTTTAGCTTGGTCACGTGTAACCGTGTTTATTTATTTGCATAGTTGCGTGTAGATATTTGGAAGCTGCGTTTGAGTATCCAGGTGAGTTTCATAGTCCCATTTTACTATGTTTTCTTAGGATGGAAGTGATGCAAAATTATGTTTCAAAATGTTTTGATTCTGTGATTATATGGTTCAAGTTACTCATGGACATTTAAGTAGCTATTATATGTTATGTGTTGCATGTTGTATGATGTTGCATTGGTCTTCGCCTACTTTGTAGGTAAGAGTTTTTGCCTACTTGGTGTGGGTATGAACATGTTTGTGTGCTGATACGGTACCAGGGATTTGAGGATTTCATTCCTCTCCATGACTATTTTTGTTGCATTGGATCGGGGGACACGTTCCGTCCCAATTTAGATTCTTAGTTGCATGAATGCTAGCATGTATAATAGCCAGCTTAATTGTCCTGCCATGTTTTGTTTTTTATATAATCATAGTAATTGATTTAAATCTTGTATTGGTGTCGTAAAACCTATGACTCTCACCAACCGTTGTGTTGACATTTTAAGCATCATTTTCAGGTGAGCGTTATGAAGGTATTGAAGTAAATAAAAGTGGCTAGAGAGACCATTAGGCTGCATTGGAAGTTTCCATTTGATTTCGTTTTGTATTTTGTTGCATGAAATCTTGAATGATTTTATTAGGTTTGCGAGACATTGTATTTGTATTGATGAGACCCCTTTTTCATTAATATAAGATGCCGTTCTTTTGTTTACGGTATTGTCATGACACATTGTGTCTTTTATATTAGTTATGCATGTAGTGATTCTCTATTGTTGACACCATTGTTTTGTGATGATATCTATGATGTTACGCCTCGTGTTTCCGCCTTGGTGGGGTGTGAGAGATTGGTATCAGAGCCTTTGGTTATAGAGAAGTAGGTGGTCGAGCCTAGACTATAACTTAGGAGTCCTTCATATAGTTTCATTTTAGGGCTTAAGTGTTTATGTACGTATCTACTATACTTTCTTGCTATTCGAAAGCTAAAATTTTTCTTAATAGTATATACCATTCCTTATTATTTTAATCATGTCTCTCTTTAACCGTAATAGAATCTATGTGTTTAGCTATCTAGGCATTTTATATTCTTGCTTTTTTGAGTTTTATTTCGACCTACGGGCTACTCGATAGCTTATGATTCAAAAGAGGAGCCAATTGAGGAGGAGCCTCTCAAGGAATCAAATGAGGAAGGTTAGTTAGAAGAGTCGGACAAGGAGGCTGACTCAGATCTCTTGTCAGATGCTCGTAGCAGGCCTGGACCCGCGGAGTCGGGTGACTCTTGCTAAGGCAAAGTCAAACCCAAGCGAGGCCCAGCATAAGTTTATTCCGTCTTTTATCTCGTCATGATGCTATTGATTATTTCTTTCGGATATTCGTATTTTGGAGGCGCTGCGAGACTTTCGTTCCTTTATGTCGTTTCGATTTTATCTTTATTTAAGTAAGTATTTCTTTGATGGAGCATCCTTTTCTGTGTTATATTAGAGTGGTTTAAGATGTGCAATGTGGTATATGTGCTTATATGTGTTGGTATAAGCCTTTGGTTATAGAGAAGTAGGTGGTAAAGCCTAGACTATAACATATGAGTCCTTCACGTAGATGCATGTTAGGGCTTAAGCGTTTAGTAGTATAACTAGTATGCGTTTTTCCCTTAATTACATGATTTTTATTTCGTAGTTCGTTATTTTTTTTACAATTTTGGTTGCCTTTACCTGATTTAGTATGCCTTTACCATCATAAGCAGTTCCGCATGGGGGTTGCCATTGCAAAAGGATGTAGGGGATACTATAAACCAGGAACAAGGGCTTAGGTAAGGCGGGGTAGCTGCAAGATCCGTATACCGATTGACATGTACCCATGCAGAGTTGAAGAGTGGTTGACTATAAAATTAGTTAAGGGAGAAGACGTATTAAATATTGAAACAATAGTGACTGCTAAAGATGGTACAATTACCAAATTTCCAGGAAAATTCCCAAAATACAAACCAACCAAGGAGGAAAAAGAAATTTTTAAGTTAAAAGCAATATATGAGAATGTAATTTATGACATATCCGACAGTGATTCGGATCTGGAGTCCACGGCTAGGAGTGGACCTAGGGACAGTGAGATGGAAGATACGGGGGGTAGTGGAATTCGAATCAATGCTTGATTGTCCGCCTCTTTATGTGTTTTAAGATTTTAGGGTTTTGAGATTGTTTGACTTTGTTTTGGAATTTTATTAGGAATGTTTACTTTTAAATATTGGATTTTGTTAGATTATTTTAATAATATAATTTAAGTGATTTTGAGTCATTTTCCATATGTGGTGATTTGTTGATGTGATCTATGTGTTATGTGTTTTGTTGACATTGAGAAGTGTGGTCATAGGAGGGAGTACACTTGTGAAAGGGGGCATCTATAATTATGGTGGCCAACATAATTATACATGCGCCACAACACAAGTGGACTTGCAAGTATGATTACGCGGATTTGATGTCAACATGTTGTTTGGTTGATTATGTATGTATATGTATATATATAGTTATGATTGTATATTGATAGAATGGTCGTTTAGAACCTATCCCCTCGCATCTATTAATGCGTTATACTCTCTTAATCAATAACGGTTCTAACACGGACTAACGACAATGAAATGGTCAACCCAAATCGCTGCATCCATTGCGTAGCAATTTGCAAAATATCATTCCCCAGATCGTCACTCAAGTGACAAACAACGTGAACAACGGAAATAACAATAACAACAACGGGAACAACAATAACAACAATGGAAATAACAACAACAACAATGGGAATGGTGGGAACAATGGGTGTTCCTACAAGGGATTTCAGGCATGCGGCCCTAAGGAGTATGACGGAAAGGGAGGTGCGATAGCACTTACCCGCTGGATCGAGAAGATGGAGAATGTACTTGACAATAGTGGGTGTTCTGAGAATCAAAAGGTGAAGTATGCTGCCAGTTCGTTTGTTAACAAGGCACTGACATGGTAGAACACTCAAATCCAGGCAAGAGGCCGTGAAGCGGCAATTGGTATGACCTGGAATGATTTTAAGGCTCTGTTGGTGGAGGAATTTTGTCCAAGTAATGAAATGGAGAGGTTGGAGAATGAATTTTGGAATCACAAGATGGTAGGAGCCAACCATGCAGCTTACACAGATTGGTTCCATGAACTGGCCAAGCTGGTTCTACATCTGGTGACACCTGAGTCGGCACGCATCAAGAGGTGTGTAGTAGGATTGGGGCCTGAGATTAGGGGAATTCTCAAGGTGACTCAGCCAACAACTATCCAGGATGCAATACTGAGAGTCGGCATACTTACTAACGAAGCGATTAGCTGTGGTACCTTGTCAAAGAGTAATGAGAATAGGAAGGCAGTGGAAGAGACTGGTAAATCTGGAGGGTCGTGGAGGATAAAAAAGAAGGCGAAAATAGGAGCGGGTTTTGTGGCAACAGCTCCTCCTAAAAATGAATTTGTGAACCAATACCCCAAGTGTACTAAGTGCTATACTTATCATCCAGAGGATGGAGTTTGTAGGCTGTGTTTTAACTGTCAAAGACCTGGCCATTTTGCTAAAGATTTTCGGGCACCATTTAAGTGAGCAACTCTTGTTAATGCTGTTAGAATGGAGTTTAAAATGGGGACATGTTATGAGTGAGGAAGTCGCGAGCATTTTCGAAATACTTGTCCTAAGTTGAACCGAGCACCTGGTCAAGTAGGAAACCTTTTAACTATTGAAGCAAAAACTAAACCCAAGAAACAATGGGAATGAACTACCAGAGGGCTTCAATGTGAATGTGAATGCGGTGGAAGCTTTACAGGATCCTAAATTTGTGTTGAGTACTTTTTCTTTGAACGATCATTTTGCTATTGTACTTTTTAATTCTAGACTTGATTTTAGTTTCATTTCTACTGAATTTGCGTCTTTAGTAAATGTGAAACCTAGTATTGTAAATCCTAGTTATGTGATATAAGTAGCAGATGGTAAGAAAGTAGAAGTGGATAGTGTAACACCCCCATTTTTACATATAGCAGCGGAAGCTAATCTGGGGTATTACTTCATGGATACAACAATCATAATCATAGAAAATGACCCAAAAGAGACGTTTATTCAAAAGATACGTTATCCCAAAATCAAAAACATTATGTTTGAATGATAATAGTTCAGCCATCTTCGAGCCCATGCCACTCCGTGCCGCAACTTTCTCACTACCTGAGATAAACAGCTTAAAAAGTCAACACAATGGTTAGAGAGAAATTTCAATGATTTGATCAAAAAAATAGTTTGAATACAAGTCATAGTATAATAATTGTACAAACACAATTATTATGGAAATGGTATGATATGTTCTTGGGTCATGTTATTATATACCCGAATCATAGTTACAATGTATTATCCCGTTGTTGCCTTGTTTGGTCTGTTTGGTCTTGTCTGGTATCAACACATTATTATCCAAAGTCAATTTAACGACTCAAAGAGCTCATATATCAACATATTAACCTCCAAAGTCAATTTAAAGACTCGAAGTCAAATTTAATGACTTGAAGGATTTATTATACTAACATTAATATCCAAATTCAATTTAACGACTCGAAGTAAAATTTAACGACTTGTAGGATTTATGAAACAACACATTAATATCCAAAGTCAATTTAACGACTTGAAGTCAAATTTAACGACTTGTATGAATCGTATGATACTAACAATTAAAAATCCATAGTCAATTTAAAGACTTGAAGTCAAATTTAACGAATTTGTTGGATTTATAACTTAGCATTGATTGTAATGATACATCAGATTAGCATATAGTCTGGTAAAACACTTGTATCCGTACTTTATAGCATGTATCCTCCTCACGGGTTTATGAAATAATTAAAGAGATTAAAAGTGAGGCTATGAACTCACTAAGTCATTGAAAAGTAATCACATTGTTATAAGATAAAAGAGTATGTAAAAGAGTTTGTAACGAGCATGTATCCCCCTCGCGGGTTTATAAAACATGTAAAATAAGTAAAGGCGAGGTTATGAATCTCACCTGATAGGTAGATGTAATAATTATTCTGAAATGAAAGCTGACGACCTTATCACAATCTTAACCAGGGAAGGTTGATATAGCAAAATGATAATAGACAGCCACGTCACACAACCTGAGTAGAATATGTCAAGTCTTAGGAAGATTGTACTTTAGAACTTTGGTTTAAGAGTTATGTGTTTGATTGAAGAATTAAAAATATTGTATCACCGGCGTTCGGGCCCATCATAATTTAAAGTCATTCATAAACGTTTTCGGAGCTAGAAATCGTAAACCCAACCACTCAGTCAGAACGTAATATTGAGATGGAACATCTTAATATGAAGCTCCCTAGTATTGTGGTACAATATAGCTTCTGGATGATCGGTTTTAAGCGTTTTATACAATATTTAGGAATGTTAAGCACGAGAAGCATTAATTAAAGTTATGTCATATAATGTTTTGGATACGATTTTATATTTTTTCAAAATGTTACATCTTAGACCCTGGGGTTTGGAAAATTACAAATAAGCCCTTGAACTTTGCATTTTTACGACTTTGGTCCTTCAACTTTAAAAGATAAACCAAGTAAACCTTGGACTTTGAAAAGTGACATAAATGACCCCTGGAGTTATAACTTTGATAAAATAACACTTTTAGTCTGTTTAGTTATAAGTTTCCTAAAGTTATGATATATACCTTGCATGGATTAAAATTACAAAACATGTCCAAATTGCCATGCAAGCTTAGTTTAACATTTCAATAGACATTTATAAGTTATAATAAACTAAAATATGAAGTTTTAATGCAACACAAGTATAAAATAACGATTCGTTAAGCTTGGAAGTAAAATGGGCCAAATTAGGGTTTCAAAACGTAAACGCGCGGGTTTTAAGTTCAAATTCCTTCATTAATCAATAAAGTGGTTATTTTAACATTATTTAAGCATTCTAGGATATATTATAACAATACTTAACCATTATAACATTTAGTTTTAAGAAAAACGGGAAATTAGGGTTTCGGGTGTACGGTTTTGGATCAAAATGGAAAATGAGCACGAATTGGGTTATGAAACTTTAAAAAGAGTTTATTTAGGATCATATGAACATTATAAGGGTGTAGTAGCAGGTATGAAGTTGATAGAATCTAGGTTTGACCTTCAATGATCAAAAATGGTAGAAATGGGTCATTTCGGGTAGTATTTCCACTCGTACGCCTTGTATCTTCACTTTGAGGACTCAAATACTTCAGGGCTGCGCTTCTTAAACTTCTTTAATGATCCTGGATCGTAAGGGAGCAATGTATTGCTGCCTTTAAGGTTATAGAGGAGGGGTGGTGGTGCAAGTTAGAATGAGAATGAATGAAGGGTTATGGGTTCTATTTATATGTAAAGGACCCTTAGAGGCCAAGATTTCTTAGCAAGATGATCTAGGACACATGGGTAACCTAGAGAGTGATTAGGAGGAGCTATGGGATGTGTTGGATAGGCTAGAATTTAGCTAGAACATGGTGGTGAGGCCATGTGGATGCCACGGCTGTTTCTAGCAAAAGAGAGGCCATGTGCCTTCATTTTTAACCAAGAAATGGTCTAAGTAGGTGGGTAATCTGCTTGAGGGATTCTAAAAGAGGTTCACATAAGAATTTTGCACTTGGAATGGTTTATAATGGGTCAAAATTGATGGTGAAGGGGTTCGGGCTGTTTTGGGGTTCGACTAGGGTTTCACAAGTTTTCAAGCTTTTATTTCATGTGTAATTGATTAAGGATAGTTAATATATGTAGCCAAGGTCTGATATAGGAAGGATTAACAAAGATTAGCAATTGGTTTGGGTTAAAACGGATTAGAATTGAAGAAATGAGGTCACGGGTTTGATTAGGGCACGTTTAGGGTTTTCTTGACTTTCTTGGTTTATATTTTGCATACTCTTGATTAGGAATGATGGAATACAGATCCTAGAGCTTAAATAAAGTATTATCAATGAAGTTTGATCGTTGGTTTTAGTTAAAATGGGTTGAAATTGAAAGAATAAGCCGTAGCTTGGAATTAGGGTTCATATAAGGCTTTTAGGGTTTTCTAGCTTTGTAATTCTTGTATATTGTCAAAGTAATGATGGATAATGATGGATAATGGTTTGTAAACTCATTTTATGAGTTTACAATGACTCTTGGTTGCTTACTTGAGAATGAAGTGGTTAGAAACGAGAAAACGGGTCGAATGATCATTTAGGGTTCATTTAGGGTTTCTCGGATTTGATTCTTGTATAAATGAAATGAGATTATGAAATAGTGATGGTATATGATTGTTATGGTTGTAAAATAAGTTATTACAACTTATTTGAGTGTTGGTTTGGGTTTATAATGGATAAAAATGAAGAAACGGGTCATGGTTTAGTATTTTGCTCGGGTTAGGGTTTCTGACTTTTGAATTAGGGTTTTGAGTGTAAAAAGATGTATGAAAGCTTATGAATAGAATAATTAGGGTTTACACATTGTATATTGAGTGTAGTAGCTTGTACATAAGTGATGGTGAAGAAATTAGAATGAAAACGGAGGTAAAACGGCTATTTTAGAGATCATGCTTAATGACTTGTACATTGAGCTTTTAGAGACTTGTACTTTGACTTAAAGAGATTTTATATTTCAAATGAGATGTTATATTGCTTGTACATATGCTTTAGTAGCTTGTGCATTCACTTTAGATATTAATCTTTCATGATATTAGGGTTTAGAGGCACACGGTAACGGTTTAAAGCCCGTTTTGATATAATGTTGCAAATGATACCTTATATGAGTAATGTACTTTGTAAAAATGACATTATAATATTAATATGACATATTATGATGTTTGGTTGACATATATGAAGATAGGATTGCCATAGATAGGTTGCCTGAGCCCGTTAACTTTAGTTATGCAAGAAATGTTGCACATTGAGATATTGGCAAAGTAAGTAATGTAATAAAGCGAAAAATTTCCCCGAAAAAGGTGAGTTCATATATAATTGATAGATTGTACATCATCTAACTTAATAGATGGATATTTCATCTCATAGTATAATAATTGTACAAACACAATTATTATGAAAATGGTATTGTTATGATCTTGGGTCACGTTATTTTATACCCGTTATTTG
>BQNB010162438.1:0-14561 GCA_026074375.1 Tanacetum coccineum | reverse complement strand
TTTTGGGGTCATTTAACCCTTTAAATTATGCAAATATTCCCAGATTATATGCTTAAGCATTTGTTTTCATGTTTTTAGCACTTGGATGGCATTTGGAGGAAATACACCTGACTTGGGCTCATTGGGAGAAGAAACAGACAAGACTACGACTCTACAACATTTATCTTGAAGAATTATGCATACAGAGCGTGGAGACAGTGTCGCGATTACTAAGCGACAATGTCAAGATTTTTATAATGACGGCGTCGTGGATTTGGCGACGGCGTCAGGACGTAGCTGACTTAAAGTGGCTCTAGAAGATTCTACTTGGCGACGGCGTCACGACTTTAACACGACGTTGTCTCACCGTTTTTCCTATGTATACAAAACCGATTTTAGGGTTTTTAGTGTGTAACTTTTGGGAGACGAACCCTAACTTTTATAGTCGAGTTTGGCAGCTTTTTAGGCCGTCTTTAGGGCCTCAAAACCCTATTGTAACTGTCTTTAATCCACGTTTTAATCAAGTAAAGTTGATTATCCCTTTAATCTATCAATATGTATATGTATTGTTTGATTGATTTATGTTCTTTATCTTCTTATAACATGCTAGGCTAGATCATTTAGTATTTACTTATGATTGCATGAAACTTAGATTATAGATCCTTTTAACGTTGCTTCTTGTGATGGATGTGCGCGTTAGGCTTTAGAAAACTAGCAATAAGATATTAAATTGGCATACACGTCTAGGGAAACGCGAGTGTGTAGAAAGAATAACATCGGTAATAGTCTTTATACTACCTTACCCCTAAAATGATTGATCCCTCTTAAGATATTTCAATTTCATTTAATATACTCTTAGGGGCCTTGTAATAGTCTTCATACTACCTTACTTGCCTTAACAAAATATTAAATAGACGTCGGGTTCGTGTAATTCGTTCATGAGTTAGGAAATACTTACACAGATCATCACAAGTGTAACAAATCAACAAGATTAGGAGAAGTAATCTGAGGAGTAGTGCATGATTAAGTAAATACGTTCGTTTATTATAAAAGTTATCACCAAAGTAGTTTAGATTATTATTAGGTCAATTAGATAAAAACAAACCAACCTCTCAAACCATGATATTTACATGCTTTCATAAAAACATAAAAATACAAAAAGAATCTTCTCTCAACCCCGTAGACCTCTATTAGATCTTGATCGAGACTTCCCAACCTATTCCCCTAGAGAATGATAACAACCCCCGAGTCTCCCCTATACTACACCACAACGGTTAGGTACTCTGCCTAGGGAGTTATAAAATTTCTTAGGAAGTCTTATGACAAACCGCATCAAGTTTTTGGCGCCGTTGTGTGGGAAATAGTTAGGTTTCGACCATTGTTTAACTTAGGTCTACTCGCTTGATTCCTATCAAGTGAGATTTTTATTTTTGGTATATTAGCTTTCTTTTAGTCTATCTTTTCTTTTTGTTATTTGTTTTGTAATCCATTTTCGTTGACCTCCATGGGAGATAAAAATCCTATCCGTACTTTTAGAGATTACTTCAAACCTAGCAACAAGGGCTACAGGAACACCATTGAGCTCGCTGAAGGAAAAAATGTGGTGCCTCTTCGATCCGACACCATCCGGTTGGTGCAAAACGGATGCTCATTCTATGGAGTTCAGTCTGAGGATCTAAACCAACATCTTAAGGATTTCTTAAAACTTATGGACTCACTTGACCTTGATGTTGCAAATAGGAAAAGAACGTGTCTACGTTTATTTCAATTTTCCTTTCGTGATCAATCTAGAAATTGGCTTGAACGTCTTCCAGAAGGATCCATCTCCACATGGGAGGATCTTACTACTCGTTCCCTTGCTCAATTATTTCCACCGGGAAGGACCGCCAAACTCTGAAATGACACCCTAATATTCCAACAACATCAAGGAGAGTCTCTCTCTGAATCATGGACTCGTTTCAAGGACTTACTCTAAAAAGTCCCTCATCATGGCATCGATCTTTGGCTCCAAGTCTATATCTTCAATGACCATGTCAATCCCGTCACAAGATGAACCATCGATCAATCGGCCGGTGGTAATCTTCGTGACAAAAACACCGAAGAATCCTGGGCACTATTAAAGGACCTCACCCTATATGACAACGAAAGTTGGAACGACCCAAAGGACTTTGCTAAGCTGGTCAAGGTAATCTCTTTGCTCGAGATGTCCCAAGTACATCTGACCGTCATCTGATTGAGCTTGAAAATCAAGTCTAACGCTTGATGGAAGCTCACCTTGCTCCTAAACAACCTGTTTAAGTGAACAAAATCTCTTCTTCATGTGAGATCTGCAGTTGTCCCCACGACACTCAATATTGCATAGAAAATCTCGAGCAAGATTTTGTTGATTATGGCATCCTCAGCGTACTAACAAAGTGGAGGCAGTGGTTACTTTTAAAACCGAAGCAAACACAACTAGGTGACACTAGAAGAATAACCCGTCAGGAATACGTCACAACCTGACCCAGGACGACCATATGTAGAGATAGACCCAAAATTCATACAAAATAAATTTATTCAAAACCACCCTAAACAAGCAGTTTCACAGTCCACACAGGATCCAATCACCAAGACCGTTCCTTCAACAACAATAGTCTTAGAATTCTACAATCAAAACAAATTTTAAAGGGTTGGTGTCAACTTCATATGGCATCGACAAGACGCTTAAGCAAATTGGTCTAAGTTTGAAGACCAAAACATTTCAAACAAACATAGGCGAGATTGACCAATAAAATTAACATACAAATCTTGTATAAGCCATCACCACAGCACCTGACGTCAAATAACAGAGAGCTCTCCAAGCGACACGATTAAGGAACCAGTAACAAGAATGGTTAACCATTCTACCGTCTCTAGTTTTGTCTGCTCAGTTCTTAACGGCAACTAATGATTCCCAGTGCTCATATAAACAGCTCACATTCAATCAATGCATCACATTATGTCAAAAAGCAGACCAAAACAAATCTCGTGATGACAAGTCAGAAGACGAAGGGCGAGAAGAGGAGGGCAACCCTGAAAACATCAACACCACCCCACCCTCACCACTTGATCCATTAATTACATTCATCACAGAAAAAGTTCGTAAACTGAATTCATTTCTTGAGTCATCCGACTTGGTTCCCCGATCATCAGACGAAAAATTTGTATGCACAAAGGATGATGGATACGTAATGTTTGTTGAAATAATTAAAAAGTAAGATGATTCTTGCGAAGAAGTATTTGAGGACGAGGGAAGCACGATAATAGAAGGGTTAGAAGTAGAGTACTTTGACATATTTCTGACTAGGAACGAGGTAGCATATCATAAGTACCTAATGTGTGGCCCAATTCCATCAATATTTCTGAGAAACCCCGTCATTACAGAGGGATGCCCATCAAACCTTAAAATACCAAGCAACATCGGACATGTGCATGTGGAAAAAGCCTACATAGATCTTAACTCCCCTCTAAACGTTTATCGCGGCCGATATGCTTGAATAAATGGATCATGAGAGAGGGAAAATGCTTGACCACAAGGGAAGATCCCAATTAGTTATGGGAATATAGACAATTTATTACATATGACAGAAAGAGAAGTGGATAGGGAAGGGAATTGGCACATTGTATTTCTTTTAGAGCGTATAAGTGGAAATCTTGTCACTCTAATCATTGTGACTACATTATTTAAATACATTATATTTTAATCTAAATATAGTTAATATATAGGTTTTATTTATTTATATAAAGAGCGAGTTCAATTCTCGGTATGAGAACCACCGCCCATTATTGATTCCGAACCAGGAGGTCTATACCATATCATACGGAACCCAGTAGCCATCAACTAGGGGTATGTAAGGTTCACGAGACGAGTCAATGAGAAGTACCTGATAAGATGCCCCATAAGATTGAGCAATATGACTCGCTATTTAGAAAAAGAGCATATGAAATCGGTCTACCTTAGGAACGAGGAGGACAAGAGAAGAGGAGTAGAGTACGTGATGAGCAAGATATTAGGGTTCTATAAAGAATGTCTAGAGCTTGGACCTGAATATTTGACTGGAGTTGCAGATGAAGGAGAAGTCACATAAGGACGTGTGACTTCGAGTCTAGCTACAAGACTCATAAATAAAGAAAAGCTCTTTTTGGGAGGCAACCCAATATTTATTTTCCCGCATTTAGGAGTGTCTTGTGTTTTAATTCTTTATCATTTATTCTTTTATATTTGAATCTTATGTAATCATCTTTTGTTTTGTTTTTAACTTTGTCTTATTGACAATCAAATGTATTTTGCATAAAATAAGTATAGGGAAATATCTGGTTTTCAAGAACCAATTCAAACATTTAAAAACATTGTTTAGATTAATTCGCGTCAGTTTTGAGTCATATGATTGTAATGATTAATCTCAGGTTTTATGCAGTATTTTATGCAGGAAATAACTAATAAATTACGTAGCCGGAAATATATGTATCACCGATATAGCAAAACAAAAAAATTCAAATATTTCAACAAGTGAGTGTGAAGACCTGCGTCAGACGAAATTTAAGCTCCCTGACGCGTCGCCAGCCCCCAGACCCAGTTGAAAAATATTCGAAATTTTTACATCTAGTTTATTGAAATTTCCGAACAAGTATTCTTGATACAAATATCCAAAACTTCGTAACATTATACTTAATAACAACTGCAGAAACCTTGATTATATCATCGCTTTCATCTTATCTTTACTGCTTTCATAGAGTCAACCCTAAAAGTTTCGTTGTATATATATTATCCCGCAGACTTTACGCCAGGTCTTTGTCTTTGATTTACAAGTTATATTTGATGAGAAGAAGCTTGGAAGTTCTTAGCAAGTTTCAAAGAACGATTCTTGGAGGATGATTTAACTAGTTAACGCATGTTTCTTCTCCATTATTAAGCAAATCAGGAGAGTACTAGTTTCTTTTACTTGTTTTCTTTTCTCTTCATTCATTTTTATGGGTAATTTTAAGAACATTGAGGACAATGTTCAACTTAAGTGTAGGAGGGGGGGGGGAATAAGCCTTAGAAACTATTCCTTTAATTGCCATTTTCTTTGTCCTTAAAATGATAAGTAATATATCAAAACATTTCATAGACGGCAATTTTGACCAAAATATAAAAAAAATTTATGACACATACTGATGAAAACCGAGTATTAATCGCGTCTCATGGATAGGAATTTATATGACTAGCACAAAACCCTCAAATTCCACCCTAAAAATGTGAGGTTCGCCTTTAGATCTATAGGAATTCGGGTATCCATTTTTGATACCCAAGATGATTTTACCTTTAGCTTTCTCGATTTAAGGAGTGAGCAATTGATGACATCAAAAAACGTCTATTTTATAGCATCATTTGTCCCACGATATTAACCTATTTTGTATAATTATTGCAAAGAATTGTTACTTAATCATTTATATTTGAGAATTGCAGTAATTATGGAGTAATTGGTGAAAGATAGCAAAAGGCGCACATTCTGAAGCTTAAATGAAGATATTTTGAAGATTAATGTTCTGAAGACCAATACGCCGTATCCATCAAGAAGGTACGGCGTATCCGTGCCTGCACTTACCAAAAGACCACAGAAGTTTAAAGATCAATACGCCGTATCCAGAGGACTCAACACGCTGTATTCAAGATATGGAATTGATATAATATTCTGAAAGATATCAAACGTGGTCCCTACTCTAAGAAATCCCCATACGTCCTGTACCAACTCCTTGGATACGCCGTATTCAACCGACTTCCAGACCTTATAAATAGAAAACTTAAAAACAAGTTTTAAGTGTGCTAAATCATATTCTCGATACCTAAACCACAAAAGTCGATTTACAAAGGAGAAAAAAAGCAGAAGAGGTCGAATAACGAAATCCAATCCATAGGAAACATCGTGTAATTCCATATACTTTAGTAATCATTTAGTTTTTGGTATCATTCGTTAACTCGGTTAGTTTACCTTGGCTAAATAATTACTCTTGTATTTATTATGACGTTTGAAGGCTAATACCTTCGGGTATTAGCCATTATTATGAAGATTTGAATGTTTGGTATTTGTTTATTATTGATTTCTTGATTTATCGTTGTACGCTTGTTTATGTTTATCACTTTATACTTGTGTACGCGCTTTTGTATACGACCTATCATTCAACTGGATCTAGTGAAACGGACCAAGGGGATCTAGAGTCTGGGATAGCTCTCCATATAGTAATTTATACATCTATAACAATAGTTACAAAAGTATTGTCCTTCTAAGTCTGTGTCTAGGATACGCTTCCGGCTTAAATAGTTAATTAAGACAATGGCCAAAGGTTTATTGAGTACCAGTGTTGACTAGCAGGTGACCTAGATAATTCAACAAATAACTTTTAATTCTATTGGATAGATTGGACAAGTGGACTACTAGTGTATAGATTTTCCATAAAGCGGAAGTGGGTAAGTCCTCTATGAGCAGGGTTTACAGACACAAATGTCTTTAATCCCTAAGATAGATTATAATAGCAAATAAGGCTGCTTATGAGGAAGCTTTTAATGTGATAAGAATTATTATGTCTATGTCTTAGGAAGATGTAACCGCCTAATCTTAAGAATGATAAGCGCACTCTCGAAGAAGAAATCATTGCACTTAATAAACAAACCAACGTTCTTATCGGATTAATAATGGTTAATACAGTTTTCTTATATAAGGTTCGACCGCTCTTTTATCTTTTGTTAATTAGCTTGCGTGGGTAACAGTTTCTTGAATTGATTGTAGTCACCAACAAAATTGTGCCAGTCTCTCAGGTTGAAAACCCCCATTTCCCATTAGAACTACGATTTAGACTGACATAGGTTTAACATAGGATTAGATTAGAATAGAATTAACTTAGATTAGATAACCAAGATATTAATTAAATTGATAGATTTAACCTCGCTCTCCGTGATCGACACCCTACTTACCACGAAACTACTACTGATCAGGTACACTGCCTGTTAAAGTGTTGTTTTTGGTTAAGTCGGCAAAATATAAATTTAAAACTTGAATCATTTAAAAAACAACCCTACACTACAACACGTCAAGTTTTTGGCGCCGTTGTCGGGGAGTGAAGTTGTTTAGTTCTTGTTTTTATTAGTGTTTTAGTTTAGTTTAGATTTAGTTTAGATTAATTTGCATATTTGTGTGTTTGATTTATGCATTGTATATTTTGCATATTGTGTGTTTGTGTGCATTATTACAGTTCGCTGTAACCTTCTGAGTCGAATACTCAATACGGCGTATTCATTTTCTTAGATACGGCGTATAATTTTTTTTTAAACCAATACAGGTAATTTGTATTCTTGTTTATTGTGTTTGTGTGATACGACGTATTTAGTCCTCTGAATACGACATATTGGTTATTTAACTGCCTTTCTAGAAAGTTTATTTCAGGATGGATGATCCCAACATTACTATGGAAGAATATATCAAGCTTGAAGAAGAAAAAGCTCGTAGGCGTGGTCGGGTGTTTAACTGGCAAACTACTACATATGGGAAAATCAGGGTTGATGACGATCTTCATCGCCTTAGCTCTATGGAAGCTGAATTTCCAGCTATAGTCATTAACTATGCCTTTGCACCTCAGGATGCACTTTAGTGTAAATCTCAAGTAAGTACTCCTATCAACGATGAGATCGACTTTATAACTTCATTTGATGAATCCGATGATGAGGATTACATAATAATTTATGACAAAAACTCGTTTTCCTATAAAATGATTTCTGTCAACGATTTGAAAATGAATTCAAAGAATGATAATGAAAAAATCGTACCTTCAATTCCATCACCCGAGCCTACGGTCAGTTATTTTGATAATTTAGACTACTTTAAAGATTTTGAGAAAGAATTTCCAACCATTGTTTATAATGATGCTCAAACGTCTAAATTAGATTTCTTAACTGAACCCACTTTAAGTCCTTAACATATCGATGAATTTAATTTGAAAGATGAAACATCATTGTCTGAATGTGATGAAGAGGAACAAAATGTTTTAAACATTAATGATCTATTTCCTTTTAACATAATTTATCCTAATGATTTAAAATCAGATAAGGACAGTGATGATGATAAAGTCGATATTGAACACTCTTCGAGGGATTTATCTGTCAAACCGTTACTTGATGTAATAAATAACGATGTTGGTGCCTATGCACATGGGTCAAATAAGCTTTTGGAAACAAGTCATGATACATCTAATAAATTTTTCAAAACTGAAACTTTTATCAAGGGATTAAATTTTAATATCTTGACTTGGAATCATCTTAACAAAGGGATGCCATTCATTTTCTTAATCAAGAATTTATACGTGCCATTTGGCATCCCGTTCGACCCCAAATTGTTTTATAAGGATGGGAATAAATTGGGGCAAGTCTAACTTAAAGACTTTTCTGTAAACAAAAGTGTTTGCCAGGAGACAACCCGAAATGTATTTTCAATGTTTTATCGAGTTTGTCTTCCCAGACTATAAATACGGCGTATCCAAACCTCATGGATACGGCGTATTGATTATCTGTACATTATCCAGTCTATATTTTTAGCACAGTCTATACGACGTATTCATTAAATGAATACAATGTATACATGTATCAATACGGCGTCTCCTGGGGAATGGATATGGCGTATCGACTTCCTGTACAGTTTTAGGTATTTATTTCGAGTCTAACCAAACGAATACACGAAGATAGAATTACATTTGTTTTCTGAGAATTTATACAGGACCTTGAGAAAGAAAAATCGATGATGTTGGTGATGTATATACAAATCTAGAAATCTTAAAGTGTTGGAGTCTTGAAACCTCAAGACGACTGTTCAACACACAATCTTGCTCATAAACACAACTTGGAGAATCTACCGAGCAAATATCAGGGGAGTTTCTCATTCTAATTCTTTTTAAATTCCCGTATTTAATGTTTTATATATAAAACAAGGACGTTGTATAATTCAAGTGGGAGGATGGAAGTAGATTTTTTACTTGTCCTATTTTTCATACTAAAATGCTTAAATTATGCTCAAATTTTAAAAAAAATCATCCATACTTTTTTGAAATTACATGTTACATAACCCGCACACAATAACCCTTGTTAGATATTGTGAGGATTTATCCTTTCCGTTTCCAAATATTTTACCCAAATTCTACCAAAATATGAGTATGCCGGTGATGTTGTATACTTTAGAACTTGGCTTGGTATATCTATTCGAGACCACAATAATGAGTATTATGATTTAATTGGGGTAACTTATTTAAATTGGTAACTTTTAGGATTACGACCAAATCGCCTTTACATGTTGTTTATTAACTAACTACACCGGTTAGTTAACCTCCGGTTTAAACCCTTTTCCACTCTCATCCTTAGAGTGAAGATCCACTAGAACAACCCGTAAAGACAATCCTTTAGGAAATACACCAATTATTTGTTTCGTTACACGCTTACACCTTAACCTACCATGTTAGATTACGTTTAATTTACAGTTGCTAGTTGCTTAAAGTGTAAAGTTTGTATTTCTTGAGTCTTGTGTCATTTTCTATCTTTGGTGCGGTTAAAAATTTGCACATTGCAAATGAAAATGTATATTATAGTCAAAACTCATGTGATTTTACTACCATCACAATTAATGGTGAGTCCGAAGAACGAAGGAACTATCAAAGGAATTATCCAGAATTATTATGATCGTGAAGATGGTGAAACTACTCCGAGTTTCGTATATAGTTAGATGATAAAAAAATTGAAAAAAGAATAAAATTTTTTTTTAGAAAAATCACAACAAAAAAGAGAAGGAAAGTTTAAAGATAATCGTTTTAGCATTACCGAAGGAATTACACGAAGGATCGATTATTCGTTGATACGCAACAAAAATAACGATGTAAAGTATTGTACAAAGTGGTAGATATCGCCACTTACCTTGTAAAGTATGTAAAGTTTGGGATGATTAGGAAGTTGACCGTTACGGGTACGCCAACTTAGGTTGTTGTTTTTGATCTATGATCAGGACGTTGTAAATAGTCGTGTCTTTGTCATGGTAACGGTCGAGAAAAAGTGTCTAGCAACTTGTATCTTAGTATTAATCTATTTGTTTCTTAATTTTTATTTAACAACAATTTAATTCCCTCTCACCTGATGATTAGTCGCTAGTTTTACGCGAATGAGGACTTGTTCAAGCATGCATGTCTATTCCGTCGTTACGGCCATGTATGCATGTCTTAGCTGCCTCGTTGGTTTACGACTTTTGGTGAAAGTTAAAAGGTTCCTACCCTATATCTTTCTTCATCCTAACCGTTGGTTAAATTTGAATGGGGATGTGATCGAACACACATATTTATTCCGTTGTTACGGCCATGTATGTATGCTTCAGCTGCCCTGTTGGAGTGGTACTTCTGGTGAAAGATTGTAGAATGATCAACCGTAAGCCTTTCCATACGAAAACCCATATTTACCTTTATAAACTTGTTACTCCTTGGCTTTAGTGGGGGAGATGTGTATCCTTGCCAAGCTTATGATGGAATACTCATCACGACCAAGCAATTGAGCGAATTAGTTACATGTTACCACATAGATTAGTTGAGTGATTTGAGTGTTTTCATCTTCCTATTTCGTAAGGTGTTTGGTTGTGTACTTGTAATAGATCTTAAAGCTTTAAAGGAAAATATCCATAGGGATACATTTTTGTAAACTCTAAAGGCACTTGATGACCGGTAAGGATTCAAGTGGAGGTATATGATGACATCAATAAAGTTATTTTATAGCATTCGTTTTATATCCCACGGATATAACCCATTTAGTAATTATTGCAAAGAAATTGTTACTTAATCGTTTTTTATTTGAGAATTATCAGTAATTAAGGAGTAAATATGGTTGAAACATAGCCAAAAGGCCGCATTCTGGAGCTTAAATGAAGAATTTTAAATATTGACTATTCTAAAGACGCAATACTCTTATCCATTCAAAAGCTACATCGTATCCGCGCCTGCACTCACCAAGACCTACAGAAGATTAAAGATCAATATGCCGGTATTTAGAGGGCACAATACCCGATTCAAGAATATGGAATCAATATAATTATTCTGAATGATATCAAACGGGGTCTCTACTACCCAAAGAAATCCCCAATCGCATATCCAACCATTGGATCCGCCGTATGTGAACTTTACTTCCATACATATAAATAGAAAATCTCAAAAAAACGTGTTTTTGAGTGTGCTAATCATATTCTTCGATACCTAAAACCACAAAGACAATTTTTTATGAAAGAGAAAAAGAGCAGAAGAGTCGAGCAACTTAATTCAATTCCATAGGAATACATCGTGTAATTCCATATACTTTAATAATCGTTTAGTTTTTGGTATCTTTCATAACTTCGTTAGTTAACCTTGGCTAAATTATTACTCTTGTATGCTTTATGGAGGGGTTGGGGGGGGGGGGGGGGGGGGTTAAGGCTAATTACTTTCGAGTATTATCCATTATATGAAATCGAATGTTTGGTATTTGTTTAAAATGATTTCTTGATTTATCGTTGTATGCTTGTTTATGTTTATCAATTTATACTTGTTTACGCGCTTTTGTATGCGACCTATCATTCAACTGGATCTAGCTAAGTGAACCAAGCGGATATAGAGTCCGGGATAGCTCTCTATATTATACACCTAGAATAATAGTTACATAAATATTGTCCTTCAAAGTCTATGTCTAGGATATGCTTCGGGCTTAACTAGTTAATTGGATATGTCCCCCAACACCAAGGAAAAAAAAAATGTTTATATTGATCGTGTTGACTAGTCAGGTGATCTAATATAATTCAACAAATAACATCTGATTCCATTGGATAGTTTGAACAAGTGGACGACTCAGTGTATAAGATTGCATTAAGCGGTAAGTCGGGTAAAGTCTTCCTATGAGCTAGGTCCATTTTAAGGTCGTTTTCCGTGACTTGTGTTTTGTGCCCTGAAGTAGCACCCCAACCTTACTATTCCGCTGCATTGTCCTGAATTTTAGAGGTGTTACAGAAGATACGATGTATTCGTGCCTGCACTCACCTAAGTCTTAAGAATGATATGCCACCTCGAGAGAAGAAATCATTGCACTTAATAAACAAACCAACTTTCTAATCGGATTAATAATGGTTAATACAGTTTTCTTATATAAGGCTCGACCGCTCTTTTATCCTTTGTTAGTTAGCTTGCGTGGGTTAAAGTCCCTTGAATTGATTGTAGTCACCAACCAAACCGTGCTAGTCTCTCAGGCTGAAAACCCCCCTTTTTCCCGTTAGAATTAGGATTAAGATTGACATAGGTTTAGAATATAATAGAATTAACATAGATTAAATAACCAAGATATTAATTAAATTGATAGATTTAACCTCACTTCAAGTGTTTGACATCCTACTTACCATGAAACTACTACCGATCGGGTACACTGCCCGTTAAAGTGTTGTTTTTGGTTTAGTCAGAAAAATATAAATTTAAAACTTGAATCAATAAAATATACACCACACAATGACACATCCATAACCATAAAATACGAGTAATTATATTGTAAATATGTTTGTATTATGTTATTATGTCTTACAGATACAAAGAATTGAAAACAAAGCAAAAACTGTAATTTTCAGATTACTTTCGACAATGTTTTCACGTTTATCGAGATTCAAACGAAGCCGTAAAAATTCCCCGAACACACCGTTGGAAAGAGCACAGAATTACGAGTTCAACCATACCCTCCTTGCTATTTAGACCTTGTTCTTATTTGAACCCTACACCACCTTTTTGAACCCTTTGTATAAATTGATCCTGCCCGAGCATATTATAGCATAAGTATAATATGTTACCCCTTATATTATGATGCAGAAGCCCAACTCAGTTGGACTTGTACCTTCCCTTGAGCATTTGCTCGAGAGGTCGCAGGTTTGATTCGGGCTGGTGCTTAGGTGAGGATTATTCCTCGCCTGCCACGTGGCCCACTCTAATGGTGCTACGTGGCAACCCGACCCGACCCGATATCCAACCCGAACCAATATCTGACCCGACCCAATCCATGACCCGTTGACCCGGTCAACGGTCACCGTTGACACGTTGACCGACGTTGACAGGCCGTTGACCGGCGCTGACTGGCCGTTGACCGACATTGACTGGCCGTTGAATGGTTGACCGGCCGTTGACCCGTTGACCTGCCACGTGGCATAGCGGCTGGCCAATGAGGGGCTACCACGTGGCAGCTACTGACATGTCAGAATTGCACGGGGTCAGTACGAGGTTCAAAATTTGCAGGTACAAGATTCAGATATTGCAGGTCTAAGGTTCAGAAATTGCAGTCCTAGGTGGCAGGTGTACAAGGTAGCCAACCAATCACAGGCTTCCACATGTACAAAATGATGAAAAAGGCAGCTGTCATAGCACTGGATTATAGGCATCTAGAAGGAGGCAATGATTGGTTATAAATGATTGAAAATGGCACGTGGCATGAAATGGTTGGTGTAAACAAGTGTAATGCAGCTGGTAGATGAGCGTGCGAGGGCAGCTTTGGAATTAATAGATTTAAGAGGGTTTTAAGCATGTAAAATGACTATTATACCCTCGCCAGGCTTCATATTAAATTCGTGTAGTGTAGGAGAGAAAAAAGTGTAGTTTTTAGTTTAATTTCACATAGTAGTAGTATTTCTTTGTATTTAGACTAGGTTTATGTAAAAGCTTTTCAAAGCTTATTGTTCTAGGTTAATGTAAGGATCTTATTTACTTAATGAAGATGAAGATTTTGGATATCACTTGAGCTTATTTCTTTTTCTAATCCTCTAGTTTTCTTTTCTATTCAATTTAGCTTATTTCTAAATAAGCAAATCTTCTAGCTTATTTATTTACCTTATTAACTAAGCTTATTTAGAAATACTTTGGTAATCAAATAAGCTATTCATAGCTTATTCGATTTGCTATTCTATTTCTTTTCTAAGTTTTTCGGTAGATAAGCTTTAAAAAAGTTTTGATTTTTGCTTATTTCGTGTAAGCTCCTTTTCTCTTATTATCTCATAGCTTATTTTCCCTAGATCGAATAAGATTACTTTAGCTTATTCGATAGATTTAAGCTTATATAGATTTCAAATAAGCCTTTGGCTTATTTTTGATTCTTTCTTTTTCTTAACTAGTTTTCGAATAAGCTTTCATAAGCTTATTCGATTTGCTTATTTTTGCATTTTAGATTATTTTATTGGATCTAAATCCTTAATTATACATGATTCCCATTCACTTTACGGAGTAGAAAACCTAGGTTTCAGGTGTATTTAGATCTAGAGTATTTAGATTAGGTTATTGTCTTATATAATTCCTAGATTATTATTATATATTTTGTTCAACTTAACCTTTGCTTGTTTTGTGTTGATGAAACCTTCTACACCTTTGGCGAAGAAATTAAGGGTTGTATAAGTTAATTTAATCTCTAAGTTTAAAGCTTTATTAAATTTTACAAGCTTATTAGTTAATAAAGTTTAAAACTTTATTATCTAATTTGTGAAATATAATCTAATTAAGAAGTAAACTTGGTATTATATCTAGTT
>BQNB010162437.1:2683-14561 GCA_026074375.1 Tanacetum coccineum | reverse complement strand
TGCAACATCACATATTATGTATATTAAATTATCTTTGTAAGATACTTTGGTTAACTGGGTAGACCTCATCAAATACATCACTACCGACCCAAAAAATATATATCATTTGAAATATCGCTTGCGTCAAACGTTCACAAAGATTGCCGATATCGTTATTTTGAACTAAAAAAATACATCCAATAACTACAACTAACACATTTTGCAACGTTATATCTTAATCATATTGAATTATTTTCGTATAAAATTTTGGTTCACTGTGTAGACCTCATCAAAGACATACACTACCGACCCAAAATAAAAAAATTCAAATAACGTATCCATAACGTAATACGTTCTCAAAGATTGCCCCGAGCTTTATTTGGCAAAAAATATCTAAACCCTAATATATACAAAACCCTAATTTCTGTAATTTTATCAAAATTAAAAAAAACAAAAAAAAATACATAACTCACTCTCAAAGTAACGCGAGGAACTTTTTTTTTATATCTTCACTCTCCAAGTTGCGCGAGCAACTTTCTTTTTAATTTTTTTTTTCAAAATTCGACTCAACCATAGAGGGAACGACACGTGTTACTCGAGTTACTAGCTCCTCCAAATGCGCGAGCAACATGGTTATTTTTGATATGTCAGATTCGTTGGGTTTCTGCAAGAAAAGTGATTTGGCAGTTGGCCATTTTGGTAAATTTCGCTTCATGCTTTATGCAATAGTAATGAGATAGGATATAAGGATCCCTCAAAATTACCATTTCTATCCTTTTATGTTTTTGTTTATTATTTTTTTTTTTATAATTTTGTGTATATTATAAAACTGTAAAAAGCGGAGTACAGAACAGAAAATATAAAGTTTAACAAGTTAAAAGTATTAAATTGTCAAAAAGTACGGAACATAAACTGATAAAAAACTGCGTATTTTTTATTTTTTTTTTATTTTGTTTTGTTCGGCTCGCAGATAAACTATACGAGCATTCGAACAGACCGAAGTCGAAAGTTTCATTTTAAAGCTCGGCTCGTATATTGATAATCTGAGACATATAAAACTTTTCAACATGGATTAGCAGAGCTCAGACTCAGAGTTTTGATATCATCAAGCTCGAGTTCGACTTAAAACGAGCTCGGAGCTCGTAATAGCTCGTTAGAAAACTCGACTTCCGTTAAACACCCCTAGACGAAAATTGACTTTTTGCTTAGCCACCGCACCTAACATTATTCAAAGAGAGAAAAAAAAAGGTTGATGGTCGGAAGATAAGTAGTGACATATGCTAATGTCATTACTCCTCCATGTCGACATAATCCTAAATAAAGTTTTATTTCGTCATAATGCTTTTAATAAATTCACCCACCATGCATAACAAAAAAAAATGGTTATTTCAATCGTGCAACTACTAAAACAGTATAAAATATACACATTCACGTCGACTATACCACTTGTCATGTTTGAACAGTGGGACCACGGTGTTACATAATCGGGCTTCATTTTTGGCAGCCCGATTTTGGTTTTTTTTTTTTTTTTTTTTTTAAAATTTGTATGCACAAAGTAGGAGGAAAAAAAATATTGCAAAAGTTTCGATTTATTCAGATAAAAAAAAATACCCGCGGAAACATTTTCGATACACCTAGAAAACTTTAAAAGTAATCGATTATGGTCACAGAAACGAGTAACACTTCATTATATTAAAAAAAAAAACGCCCCCCAACATGAGGCCAAACACATAAGCCATATAAAAAATGACTTAATGTGGACAATATTACTAATATACACATTTGTCGACAAATCCACTGTCGTTTTACACTGTGGCTGCTACAGTACTCTACAATGCTACAGTAACGGCGTGGCCCAAAATCTGGCCCAAAGTAAAAAAAAACTAGCCTAAAATTAGCCTAAAATCTGGCCCAAAGTAAAAAAATACAAAACGGACCCTCAACTTTTAACTATTTACGATTTTCTTACACAAAAAATCCCGTAAAAAAATTAACAAAAAAAACCCGTCAAGTTTTTATTGTTCACAACTTTTTTACATTCATCGGCCCAAAAAAAAGATATCGAACCGTCCCAAAAAAAGAAAATATTCAGGAAAAAATTAACCCGTCCCAACGCAAAAAAAAAATTCCCGAATCGTACAAAAAAAGGAAATATCCGGAAAAAAATTAGCCAAAAAATAGCCTAAAATCTGGCCCAAAGTAAAAAAAATACAAAACGGACCCTCACCTTTTAACTATTTACAATTTTCTTACACAAAAATTCCCGTAAAAAAATTTACAAAATCGTCCCAAAAAAAGAAAATATTCGGGAAAAAATTATCCCGTCCCAACGCAATTTTTTTTTCCCCGAATCATACAAAAAAAGAAAATATTAAAAATTAGCCCCGCCATAACGCATCGCCAAAAAAAAACCCCTGAAACGTAAAAAAAAATTATTCGGGAAAAAATTAGCCCCGCCGCAACGCGCGGGTTTTTTTGCTTGTTTATATACATATACTATGATTGGAAAGAAACGCTGCCGTTTTGGCATGCGTGCTACAGTGCTCGGCCCAATGGGCTCCCACTTTAGGCCGGCCCATTTGACTTTTTTTTTGTTTTTCTTTTCTTTAATTAGGCAACTTTAAAAAAAATGCTCGGCACAAAATAGGAAACAAAATTACAAAAGTACTTATTTACTCAGATCAAAAAATATCCGCGACATGAGACCAAAAACATAAGCCCATATAAATAAAAATAAACTATTAAACATGAGACCGAAAAAATAAACCCGCACAAAATAATATATAAAAAAACTGTTCGGCACAAAATAGGAAACAAAATTACAAAAGTACTTATTTACTCAGATCAAAAAATATCCGCGACATGAGACCAAACACATAAGCCCATATTAAAAAACAAACAATTAAACATGGAGACCGAAAAAATAAATACGCACAAAATAATATAAAAAAATTGCTCGACACAAAATAAGAAAAAATAATACAAAACTCAGATCAAAAAATACCCACGACATGACGCCTAACACATAAGCCCGTATAAAAAAACTATTCAACATGAGACCAGAAACATAAACCCGCACAAAATAAATAAATTAAAAAAAATTAACGCCTCGCATCAATTAACGCCCCGCATCAACGCGCGAGCAATCATGCTTAACACATATTTACCCAAATCTCATAAAAAAATAATCAAAATAGCAAAAAAAACCCTTTTAAACATAAGGCCCAACAAATAAGCCCATATAAGGAAAAAAACAAAGTATAAAACATGAGACCGAAAAAATAAACCAACACAAAAAAAATTAACGCCCCGCAGCATCGCGCGGGCAATCACGCTTGTACTTCTTATAGCTTGTGAATGAGAATTTATATTTTTTACACAATCAATTTCATAGCTAAAAAGCAAACAAAATAGAGTCTTAATTAACAAAATTGAATGTAGAAACAAACTTAATATGGTAACTAATTGAAGTTGTAAAAACTCTCTTTCAAAGTTTGAGGCTTGATTGAAAGGATTGAAAATACCCGAGCATTAATTTATAGGTGGTTTGCATTTGATGTTTTGATATTGATATATGGGTTTGTGTTTAAGCATCATTTTTTGTGTAAATTAGCATTTATTGAACTTATTATTTCCATATTTATACTATTTAATGATTGTAATTATAGAAAGTCTTGTTAAACATGGAATATTTGTTGTTAATTAAATATTAATTTTTTCAATCATGGAAAGCTTAAACACAATCCATAGGGTTGTGGTTAACAAAACCCTTGATATATATACTAAGGCGCATTTAATACACGACGTTTCGCACCGACCCGTAAAAGGAAACCCAACATCCGTAAAAGGCAGCCCAACAAGATACAAAACAGCCCAAAAAGAATAGTTCGAAAAAAAATTAATAAAAAACCTTACGTTTCAACTATTTACGACTCTTTTACATAACAAACTTTATTTATCAAATATCTAAAATATGTGTAGCGATTTTTTAAATAAAAAATATACCGACATAAAGGCCGCTGGATTACGAACAAAACGAGCCCAATATTGATATACTTCAGACGTGCGTACGAATTTGTAAAAAAAATTGGAGAAAAAAAAGAGAATTTTTTTTAAAACACACCCTTAACCTATGCAATAAAATACCCTAAACTTTATATAAAAAAATGAATAAATTGCACCATTCGTCCATGTGGTTTAGGCCAAATCCCTAGCCTCGTCCCTGATCATTATTTTTTTGCATTAAACGTCCATAATCTTAAACTATTTCACACCGTTCGTCTTTATCTCTAGAGATAAGGACCAACGGTGTTACATAGTTTCAGGCAAAAAAAATAAGATAAGGACAACGGTGTTACATAATTCACAAAGAGTTAAGGACTAAGACATGCAAAAAATAAAGATCAGGGACGGCCTAGGGATTTAGGCCTAAACAAATTGGCGAACGGTGCAATTTAAACTCCTAAAAAAAATAATGAAAAAAAATATGCTGCGCAATTTTATTGATACTCTTAGCCTTAAACGTTTAGTCCGGGATCTCAAGCGAATTTAGTATACATGCGCATTTCCCAAAGTTCGGATATTCAAAATTTTGAGAAAAAAAGGAACTTTTATTTTAACACACCCCTTAAACCCATGTAATAAAATACCTTAAACTTTATATAAAAAAACTAGTGAATAAAAATTTATGTTCGGCAATATATAAATTGTTACGTGGACCGCCTAAAAATTTTGGCTGGGAAACTCAAACGCGAATTGAAGAGAACATGCTCATTCTTACCAATAATCAGATATTCACGTAAACGCGCTTAAAATTTAGTCCAAAAAGATGCCCAAAAAACCCAACAAAAAAGGTTAAAAAAGAAAGAAACATAGAAAAAAATCTCAATGCACGATGATTCAACTATCAATTATTTTCGAAAATCCAACCAAAAACAGCCACGACGCAACGCATGGAGCACCATTATAAATAAACTCATTATATTTTAACTCTTTTATTAGCTAAGGAGCATGTAGGACAAAATGTAACACCTCCAAAATATGTCGAAGCGGAAAGGTAACAGAGGAGGGGCGTTACTTTATAATACATAAGCACAAGATAATAAAAAAAGTGCACAACCTCTACATGAAGTCCGTTTAAAAGATAACTTCCCGTCGTTTCAAATTGAAATAAATAAGTTAAAACAAGTTGCCTAGTTTGTATCAAATGGAAATCATAGTGTTTAAAAATACAACGAAGGATAAAGTATTGTATGTAAAGTCATGAAAATAATGCCTATGAATGCATTAAGACCAAAAGCAATTGAATACGCCAAAGCAAACTAGCCCTCAAAAATGACATGCTTAAAATGTCAACACAAAGTTAGTGAGTTCATAAAGGTTTACGTAAAACAAGAAATGAGGACCAACCAAGCAATAATTAAGTTGTATAAAACGACATATAATGCAAAAAAAAAATTGAAATTTGATTGGCAAACATATGACACTAAGCTCATGACAACGAAGTGAAGACATTGTATAAACATGATATTTGCCAGTTATAAGGGTCCAACCCGAGACCCTCCAGACTTCAATATGAGATACGTCTGTTGGCCTTGTAGGGGACCAAATCCTGGACGGAGATGTCAGTCTCAATAGATCTATTTATAACACACACGCTTATACAAGGTAATTAACGGTTCATGATGATGGACGTTGTGGGTTGTCGGTACTTATGCGCATCAATAATCATTGTAAAAAATGGTAATGTATTGTACTTACGTCTAATTGTAAAAACAAGCAATGTATCTCACCCCGAGATTTGTAAAATAATTCTAAAACTGTTAAAACGGGGCTATAAACTCACCTTAAGTAAAAAATATTAATTTTGGGAAAATCAACAAATGAAATCGTCACAACAAGTCCGGCACGCAACCTATTTGATTATGAGTCAATTTAGAATAATGCAAGCGAAATAAAATGATGCACTATATTTTATTACGTTATATCACCACCTAATAGTTTGTGTTTTAGTTTTATAAATCAAAATAATGTTTACGTCAAGTTCGCCACTTAATATATAAGTATCCACACATTTGTAATATTTTCTAATAGCTAAAAAATAATTATAGTCTATCTCGCTCGATTCATTATTTTTTAGTATTATTTTCATATCGTCAATTTAATTATAGTCTAATTAGTTTATAAAATAATATTTATAAAGTTTTTGACACGTATAAATATTATATAAGCGTTACTACAATGTTTTCTAGGGTTTTTATAACTCAAGCGGGTCCAAAAACACTCAAAAACCCTAAATAAAAATCCTAACAGCAACTATTAATTAGTAAAATATGTGCAGGAAACTTATTAACTTTTCGGAAAAATAGTCTAACTTTAACGAAGTGTACGAAGTGTATCTCCTTCGTTATAGACATTCATAACTCGAGAAAAGTCTCTTATTTTAGGGAAAAATCATTCCGAACAAGCTTTCTTTTATACACTTTAGCCAATTCAGACTCGAAGGGTTCAAAACCTCAATTTAAAAACTAGATAGAATGTCCGAAAACATTTACAAAAGTTGTCAAAATATTTATTTTTCGTCAAACTTAAATTGGCTATAATTTCTTCGTTATAAGTCTGTTTTTCGCGTTCTTTATATCAAAATTTGTGTAACGACATAAGTTAACATATTCTTAGAGTTTTAACTTATCAAAACATATTTGAGTCACCCTTACTACACACATTGTTTTGGACAACATCTATTTTAAGTTGAAATCTAACCGAAAATCACCACAACTTCCTCAAGGGCCTAATCTAACATATCTCCATTCACTACCATATCAAACAACAAAACCAAACTATCTTAATCTCTTCCACCACTGTTGGATTATGTACACGTAAATTAATATATGTCCGAAAAATTTATTTGAGCCTACGGGGACACACGCGTTAATACGTAAAATAATTAATAATATTTAAGTGATAAAGCTTAACGAGCGTTAAATATTAATATAAATATTTAACGGGAGTTATGTTAGTCATTAAATACTTTAAAGACTAATATATGGGATTTATGGGATAAAGGAAAGTTTCGGTTTGTTTCTTTTTCTCTCTTAGCCGGCCGAACCACATCTCAAAGGAGGTGGGGTTGCCTAACTTGCAAGCCAAGTTTAGGAGGCTATAAATTGAGGCTTAAGGTGGTTAGTTTTCTCATAACTTAAAAACCAAAATCCCTAAAAATCTCTCCTTCTCTCCCTCTTGCTCGTGCGATCGACCGAACATCCCTAAGGGATTCGGTTCGTGGGTTATGTTCGACAAAGAGAAACCACAAATGTTTCAATAGTTGATTTCTTCAATAACGCGGTGGTTTGGATTTAGCACTACTAGTACTAGCATACTTAATTGTTTGCTACATACGTATTGTGTGTGTTGAAGTAGAGAGATCTTCCTTTAGATCTTGGGTGGTTAGTGCGTGATATACGGTTTATACACACGCGTATATTCAAGAAGGTGGTTACGTTAATTGCTAAACGGTACACGTTCTTGTTCTTTTGTTAATTCTATATTCTATACATGTTTATGTGTTTTCCGCTACGTACTCATAATTTGAATTGGTCAATAGTTGTTAAAAACCCAACAGTGGTATCAGAGCTAAGTTATAGAATTGTAATTACAAAAAGATGTAAAATTTGACATAATAAAGGTTTTTTTGTAACACCCCTATTTTGATAAATATAGCAGCGGAAGCTAATCTGGGGTATTACTTCATAGTACAACAGTCATAATCATAGAAAACGACTCATAAAGAGACGTTTTGGAAAAAGATGTTATCATTCATTTATTCATCAGAGTTTTTACAAACAGAGGTCCCAAAATCTATAGGAAAACATAAAGTTAAATAATAACAGTTTAGCCATCTTCAAGTTCGTGCCACTCCGTGCCATAAGTTGCTCAAATACCTGAGATAAACATGCTAAAAAGATCAATACAATGGTTGAGTAAAATTCATAGGTTTATGGTAAATAGTGTGAATACAAGTCATCATAGATAGCGGGTTACGTTGTTATACACCCATAAGTGTAATAATTGTAATGATAACAATTATTATGAAAAACAGTTTTGAATACAAGTCATTATAAACAGTGGGTTACGTTGTTATACACCCATAAGTGTTTGAAATGGTTGAATACAAGTTAATATGATGGTAATAATTGCAACGAATACAATTATCATGGAAAATAGTATTAATAGTGTATTATTGCGTCTAAGCTCATGGCACACAAACTGACTTGTGTATATATCAATAATGATATTATAATGATAATGGCCCAACGGTGTAGGTTAATTTCATTATAAATATGCGATTCAAATATAGTCGCGTTTCGGTTACCTATCCGGCTAAATAACGGGATTCATCAATCTCAATAGGCATATCCACCATATTCACGTTCACTCGCAAGTGATTAATGGTCCATGATAGTGGGGTCTTTTGGCATAAAGGGACTTAGATCACACACCACTCCATGGCTCTTGATACCAATTGAAGGATTCAAGTAATCTTATGATATTAAGTCAAGAACTAGAGAGAGAGAGAGAGTGGGTTAGATGATCTTAGAGAGAAAGTAACATGGAATGGATGAATTGTATTATGTGTGAAAATATGGAAAATGCTCCAAGGCTAGGAGAGGGCTTATATACTACATGGATGGCCGGCCCATGGGCTATGATGGGCTTCCCATGGGCCTTGGGCTGGACTAGATTACTAATCTAATCATCACATAAACTACGAGCTAAGACTATTACAACTTAGAAGTGACCGACACTTTTTGTGTTTCCAACAAGATTTAAAAGTGAGGCTATGAACTTACCTTAACAGTATATGGAAATCTGATTTATGGCAAAAGTATGTGCAATGAAAGTAACAGCTTCGTCACACAACCTGGGTAATATGTCAAGTCTTAGTTTGATTGAATATGTTTTATGTCATAATGAAATATCACTTTGATTGGATTTATTATGGAAATATTATATCACTGTTTGGGCCATCATAAGTAAGAGGTCATTTAGTAAACGTTTGAGGAGCCAGGACACTTTAAATCGTAAATCCAGCAAACTCGTCAAAACATATACCCAAATGAAACCTCTCACATGAAGCTCCCTAGTAATGTGATACATTATAGTTTTAAGTTTCTTCAAAAGGTAGAATAATTTATATATATATATTTTTATAATTAATATAAAAATATAATATTTTTAGCAATATATACCCTTGGTTTATAAACTTTTACAAGTTTAGTCATTTATATAAAAAGTATATATATATTAAACCTTTAACTTTGAAACTTGGCAAAATAGGTCCTTATAGTTATAACTTTAAGAAAATGATATTTTCATCCCCTTTAGTTATAAATTTTAGAAAGTTACGATATATACCCCTATGCATGAAAACTTTTACAAAACAAGTCCAAAAAGCCATGCAAGGTTATTTTAAGACTCCAAATGATATTTGCAGGTTATGGATTATTAGAATAAGATAAATAAGATATTCTAACATAACAAAAGTTTAGAAAAGGATTCGTTAGCTAGAAAATCAAAACGGATCGTTTTTAGGGTTTTTATCAAAAACACATGGGTTTGAGGATTCAAAGCTTCAACCAAGAGTTCATATATGATCTTAAAAGTATTATTAATATTATAATACAGATTATAAGCTTATTGAACAAGAACTAAGCTTACTTGAGCTAGAAATGGGTCAAAATGGGGTTTTCGGGTTCGTACGCATAGTAACGACTTCAAGGCTTCATTTTTATTGATTCTTGGCTTCTATTCTGAGCTTCGGGACTTATCTTGACCTTCATTGATCTGAGTTAGAACTCCATTGGTGAGTATATGAGGTTTTGAGGTGTGATTTAAAAGGTGTGTGGAGTTTGACTTATATTGGGCTCAAAACCCTTGGTTGCCAAGTTTTCTTGGTGGCTAAGGGTTTGATAAGTGTCAAGGCTAGTTAAGGTAACTAAGAGGGGCTAGTAGGATGAGTAAGGAAGGCTAGAACTAGCCATGAAGGTGTGGAAAGGGTGTTTGGAGGCCACAGCTAAGATAGGTAGACAAGGAGGTGATTTGTTTTGCTTGGTGCTTAAGGGTGGTGATGGAGGTGCTTGTAAGCTTCTTAGGGAGGTATTAGCTTAGTCATAGAGGTGCTTGAGGGGCTAGGTTGGTTTAAAATGGGTCAAAAATGAAGAAAAGGTGCATCGGGTTGGATTAGGATTTGGTTAGGGTTTAATTTTGAGTTAGGGCTAGAGTTTAGGATATATTAAGGTTTAGGATTAGTGTTAGGATTATGGTTTAGTGTTTAGGATTAGGGTTTAGGGCTTAGTTTTAGGTTTAGAGTTTAGTTTTTGATTGAAAGTGAAATTAGGGTTTAGGGTTTTAGATTAGGGTTTAGGATGAATTAGGGTTTAGGTTTAAGGTTTAAAAGTCATGCATTAAGTTCTTGTACCTTGTGTTAAAGTGGTGTAAAGTTTAAACATGGTTTAGGAGCTTAAATGACCTAATTAGGTTTTCTTGCATCATTGACTTATACATTGAGCTTTAGAAAGTTATAACTTGATTTAGGAGGGTAATGATATTCAAATGTTGTGAATTGATACTTGTACACATGCTTTAAAGGCTTGTACATTCATTTTATAGGTATACATTACATATAATTAGGGTTTTGATATAAACGTTTAATGTTTAATGCTTGTTTTGATATAATGTTTTGAAAAGTATGTTAAATGGATAATGTATTTAGTAAAAATGATATTAAGATATAGACTTGACATATTGGGATGTTTATATGATATAAACATAGATACAGATGGCATGATAGAGGTTGCGTGAGCTCGTTTACTTTAGAGATGCAAGTTACGTTGCATTATGAGATAAAGCAAAAATTTTCCCTGTAAGAAGGTGATATATTTATAATAGATGGATATTACAGTGCATCTAATTTAATAGATGGATATTATATTAATGAAAATTTTAGATTGTTATAGTCCCCTAACCTTACAGAAATCTCGTCCCGAGATTTAGTCGAATGATAGAATGTAAAAGTTCAGAGATTCCTTCATATGAGGGTAATATTGATAATGATTTCATGAAGTAAGGGATTTGTTCGTACAAATGCCGTATACTTAATCCTACTCATTTATAATTTGTCACTTACAAAAAGAGGCGTCCTAATTCATTTTAATAAGACGGTTATAAATCATTCTACCTAAGCATAAAACATGATATCAAAATGGTGATGTGTAGAAGATGATATGAATTTTCAAAATCATAAGAAGCAACGGGAAGAATAATGAGACATTAATTGCATATATGCCAATATTATCAGTCGAGGATCTTTGCATAAGTGTTTCAAAGGTATGAGGCGAGTATTCAGAGTTGAATATAATAGAACTAATGGGATTGACAAATGATGTCAAGTTTTGATATCATCAGACATGAAGGTGTAACGAAATTACCACTTTATTATTTCATGGATAACTTTATCTTACATATCTTACATCATCAAACTTTATGAGTGTTGACACTTATGCTACGTGTCTCGTGGTAGGATTCTCGATAAAAGTAATAAATAACAAGGATAGTTTTTAAACTTATGAAGTGGGTTTTAGAAGGTCCTTTATATATAATTGGTGGCGAACTTGAATATCCTCGAGAGTTGTTTCTAAGTTAGAAATCCTAAAGCGAGCAAAAGCAATCTTGTCTCTTAGTAAGTAGGCTCCTATGTGGCCCTGTTGTTTGCTATTGAGCATTGATTTACATAATGCCCTTTCTCTCCACATGCATTACAAGTTATGGATACTGGTTGTAGGTTGTTTCTAGTGGCTGGTCCTTTGTTTCTGCAGTTCCTGGTCAGATGACCTACCTTGTT